>JAGFNQ010010598.1:0-284726 GCA_024364735.1 Boesenbergia rotunda
ACTTTCCCTTATTTACTTCCCTTTGAAAGATTCAGGCACTGACTTAAGCATCGGAGTGGGCCCCACCGGACAACCTCCGGCGTGTTCCCTTAACGCTCGTGTTAGTCTCGCAGGGTGGAAGCTCTTCCTCTCTCATCATTGTCCTCGTGGGCTGAACCCTGGTGACTGGCTGTCGACGTTGATTTCTTCTGGAACAATATCATTAGGCAACTACTGTCAATGGGAATTATCATCGTTGACTATGTGAAGTCAAAGGATAACTTATCAAATCCACTAACCAAATGGTTAAACAGAGAGTTAGTTGCAAGCTCATCACTAGGAATAGACTTGATGCCAATGAAAATATTAGTGCAAAGGAAACCCAACATATGCAGACTAGAAAACGCAAGAACTATATTCAAAGGGTTAACCAAATTATATCAATAAAGTTGCTCCTTGTGAGGGGACGACTCAATGGATCATTGAAGAATGGAGGTTAAGCATATAACTTTTAAGATCCAACAGAGTAATGTGGAATACTTTTAAGAGATTATCTATGTGAGAAAGAAATGAGATCGTTTTGAAAAGAAATAGAGACACAACTCTGAAAACTTCTCACAAGCGTGTTTATAGTCAAGAACGAACACACTCATGAGAACTGAGTTGTATTAGACAGAGTCTTGGGTGAGATATGTCAATGCTTACACAGACGGTAGAATAGTTAAAGAACATTGTGTCTACTGCCAGCCAGTAAGCAAACATATCTTCACAAGGGAATGTTCAAAAGGTAAAACATATCTATCCTATACTAAATTCAATTGTTGAATGCGATTACATACTATGTTTCCATTCATGTGAGGATTATTGGAAATGTGAATGGAAAAGAGATGAAGAGGAAAGAGACTCTATTATGAATGAGACTTTAATCTCACTTTGGGAGTTTCATAGCATATTGGTTGGTTTATATTGATTCACAATCATGGTAGTTGTGAATAAATGTATGGGGAGAAACTCTCTCTCAGGGGGCCTACAAATCTAGGGTCCAAATTGCACTAAACTTAGTTGACTCATATGTGAACACAAATTACACGTGTCAAATGTTGAACCGATCGGGACAAAATTTGCCCAAGCGGATAAACCAATATTTTATCATTCGAATATTTTTTTATTATTGCTCAATTGTAAAAGATGCGTTAATTGATGATTAATAAAAAATTTGTAAACTCTAGACGTTTGAGTTACATGGGTTAATGGGTAGTAATTGGCTTTAATTCGATCATTAAATATTATAAGAGTTTGAACTCCTATATAAGGAGGTTGTGACCAAGAGCAATAGAGAGAGCTAGAAGCAAAGATTTCCTTTACCTTCATTCTCTCAAATCTTCTCTCTGCCATATATTTCTGCATAGTGGTTTGCCCATGATAACAATCGGGTATTTTCTCAATTCATCATGAACAACCAATATTTGGTTATGTACATGGTTTTTCTGATTGTATCCTGGCAAACAGACATCCAACATAATTTTGAAGCACAACTAGAGGGGGTGAATATGTTTCAAGGAAACTATGTCAAACGCAAGCTTTAGTATATATATTCTCAGCTTGGCGTCTCGACGGTGTCTCGATAGTGTCTCGGTGGTGTCTCGGAAGACGCCTCGATAGTGTCTTGACAAATTCTTGGCAATGTCTCGGTAGACGTCTCAGTGGTGTCTTGGCAGCATCTCACCAGACATCTCGACGGTGTCTCAGAAGTCTCTCGGAGACGTCTAGATGGTGTCTCGGCAGTGTCTCGGCCATGTCTTGGCGGCGTCTAGGCCACATCTCTATCTCAGCCTCAGATATCTCTATCTCAGCATCAGACATCTCTATCTCAGCGGCATACATCTCTTCCATGCAGCCCAATGATAGTATGAGATTATCAACTCAAGTTATTGTTGGCGTTACAGGCAGTTGCGATCTTCATCTTGAAACATTGGCGTTACTGGCTAGAACGTTTAATACCCCATTGATGGAGGTAGATGAACCGTCTGCTTCTCCCTATAAAGATTGCATCCAAATGCAATCCAAAGAGGGTAGACGAAGAGGAATCGGAGCATCGAATCAGAGTGGGATTAGGTTTGTGAAAGATCGGGATTTGTCCGTGGTGATTTTTCTCGTGACAGCAGGCAAGCAGAAGAAACAGAAGAAGAAGGAGATCACTGTAAGTATGATTCACTTGTAATCTATTCATCGATCTCATGCTTTCAATCTAGTATTGGTATCAGAGCAATTAGATTGTGAGAGCATGAAAAGAATTTACCTTTGTACTTAAATTCCTTTGCGATGAACTCCTCGCTCTGTTGATGGATAAAATCAGTGAAATCGTCACTGAGTTCTCCAATCGTTGCGCGTTTTCATCCCATGGCTGACGATTGCATCACGCGCACAAGGGAGTCGTCGCCTGGATGTGTCGATGGAGGCGGCCATAGCGTTGGTGATGGCGAAAAAAAAAGGAGTTGGTTGCGTGGGGAAGAAGGCTGCGCGGAGAAGAAGAGGTGGCTGCGTTAAGAGGCGGCTACGTTGAGATTAGGTTTTATGGTTTTAAGGAGAAAAAGTTGATTTTATTAAATCAACGGGAAAAAAAACTGCCGAAACCTATTCTACAGCTGAAAAACGTTGCTGCCCAAAGGAGGATCGAAACCCTGACCTCTCACTAAGAGAATAGAGTCTCAAACAGAAGGTGTAATAGGTAGTTAATTTAGTGTTGGTTCAATTAATTTAAATTAGATTCAAGTTTAGTTTAATGAGATTAGGTTGGTCCAATCGGTTTTGGTTCAAACCATTAGTTGGTTTAACCAAATCATTTTGATCAAAGAATCTAAACTAAACAGACTGAGTTGATTATTATGTTAAACCCCAAATTTAAATAGGCTTAAGTGAAGCAACAACAGTAAGACAGACAAATCGATCTGTCTAGTAGCATAGTTAATTGTAGCCACAAACGTAAAGGAAACTTATATGCTTTTATCTATTTGTGTGTTTCTTTCTATGCATATGTGTGAATTGAAAAAGACTGGTTTTGTTACTGGTTTTGTCAGTTTTGTACTGACTATGTCGTTTTTCAATTCCAGATGTCGCATGAGATATGCACCACGATTCATTGCTATGAGCGAAGTCGTGAGATAATGGAGCAGATAGAAGATGTTGACTATAGTCCCATTCTCGGAATCCAAGGCAATATAGGAAAATTGGATCGACTATTTTGGAAACTCGAGCAGGAAGAGTTTCCAATCTTGGATGACTATAGGATTGGAGCATTGATTCGTTCATTGCCAAAGCGTGCGAGAGAAGTTGCACACCAGATATGGGGGCATCATGAATGTCGCATCTCATATGCTGAGTTATGTAAGCAACTACTTCGCCATGAGTTTCCAGAGGATCTAGAAGATTTCGAGGAGGACCCAGAAGAAGATCCCGAAATGTTCGAGGACGATCCTGAAATGTTCGAGGAAGATCCTGAAATGTTCGAGGAAGATCCCGAAATGTTCGAGGAAGATCCCGAAATGTTCGAGGAAGATCTTGAAATGCCTGAGGAAAATCCTGAAATATTTGAGGAAGATCCTGATATTAAAATGATCGAGGAAGATCCTGAAATATTTGAGGAAGATCCGATAGAATCTGTGGAAGATCCCGAGACTAATCAGACTAGCTGATTAGAGATGAACGAGAGAGTGATAGCCACTGCCATAATATTTTTCATTATGGGAATGATGTCAACTTATCTAGTTCATTAAATTCTGTTTGTTGTACGAACTTATTAAGCCTATTAAATAAAGTTATGTTATGTGTTAACTGACTTGTCAATGATTAGTTCATTATATGATTAGTTCATATTAAATGATTAGTTCATTTAAATGATTAGTTCATTATATGATTAGTTCATATTCAAGACAAATGATTAGTTCGTTTAATGGGATGTATATAATATAATTGATCAATGTTAATTAGATTGGATTATACGAATGATGAGTGAAAACGTAGTTATCACTTGATTTCATAAACCAAGTCAAGTTTACATTGAGTCAATCAAAAATTATGTACAGATGATATACACTGAATTAATGAATAATATGTTTATTTATGATAGATCATGGCAACTAAGAACATCATAGCTGAACTGAACAAGGGAGAGAAACTGTATGGGGACAACTATAAAATATAGCATCTCAAGATACAATATGTTCTTGAGAAACAAGAAGTTCTGGAGGCTGTAAATCATTTCATGGTAGAACCTGCTGTTGGTTTAATTGCACAGTACAGACTTGATCTAGATGCCTATAGGGCATGGAAGAAAAAGGACTCCACTGCAAAGGGGATATTGATTAGTTCAATGGTAGATGACCTGGTATTTGAGTATGAGCCACTATCATCAGCTCATGCTGTCTGGGTTGCCCTGAGAGAGAAATACAGTGGAGTTAGTGTAAGCAAGCTTCGTCAACTGACAATCAAGTTTGACAGTTGTAAAAAGCGCCCGAATGTGACGATGACCCAACATCTGAGAGAAATGGGGAATATGATTCGGGAGCTTAAGACTGCTGGTCATGAGTTGACCGACGAATAACAGGTTCAGGCAGTTATTCGTTCCCTTCCTGATTCTTGGAAAACAATGAAATAGAACCTTACTCACAGTGAGAGTATCAAGACTTTCATTGATGTCTCACACCATATTGAACTGGAGGCGGAGAGAATAGAATCCGCAAGGATTTCTGAGCAAGCTTTTGTAGCTGAAGGTTCTGGATCCAGGAATAAGAAAAGATGGTTCAAGAAAGGAAAGGGTAAGGGAAAAGAAGCTGGTGCTACTACTGTGCAAGACCCAATCAAGAAGAAAGGAAAGAAGTATGGAAAGAAATCTAAAAGCAAGCTAACTTGCTACAACTGTGGCAAGAAGGGACATTTTGCTCGGGAGTGTACTGAGCCGAAAAAGGTAAATCCATGTTTGTCTTCTTTTCATGAGCTTTATGTTACTAGTTCGGTGTTGTTAGCTGATTCTTATCCTTTGTGGATTATAGATTCAGGAGCAACGAACCATATAGCTCGTGATCGAGCTACGTACGTGGAATACCGTCGCGTGCCAGCTGACAATAAGTGGATATATGTGGGAAACAATGCAAGAATTGAAGTCAAAGGAATTGACACTTGCAAACTCAACCTTCGTGGTGGGCGTATATTGTTTCTGCATGATGTCCTGTATGCTCCTGAGATTCGATGGAATCTGGTTTCTGTGAATTGTCTTCTTGAATTGGGTTATTGTATGAATTTTTACAGTCGTCGTGTAGAACTTAAAATTAACTCTGTGTTAATTGGATATGGTTTTATATCAAACGGTTTCATGGTTCTTGATGTAGAACCAGATGTTAATTGTGGAAATAATGGTTATTTTTCAAACATTGCTCTTACTAGTGATGCTGATGTTAATGATGAAGTTTGGCATGCTAGATTGGGACATATAGGACAAGAAAGAATGAATAAATTAGTAAGAGAGGGCCTACTCGGCACTCGTGCTAAAGTTGACTTGTCTATATGTGAGCATTGTCTTGCTGGAAAAGCAACTAGAAAACTGTTTGGTAAGGCTATTAGGGCTGAATCGCCATTGCAATTGATTCATTAGAATATTTGTGGTCCGATAAACATGAAGGCTAGACATGGTAGTTCATATTTCATTACATTTATTGATGATTTCACACGTTTTGGTTATGTGTATTTGATTTCTCATAAATCTAAAGCATTAGATTGCTTTAATCATTATTTGAACGAAGTTGAGAATCAATTGGAACGTAAGGTTAAACCTTACGCACTGACCGTGGAGGTGAATACTTGTCTGATCAGTTCAAGACAATATGTAATGAGAAAGGGATTATTAGACAGTTAACTATCCCTGGAACTCCACAGCAAAATGGAGTTGCTGAAAGAAGAAATCGAACTCTTCTTGAAATGGTTAGGTCGATGATGGCTCAAGCTAATTTGCCTATTTCCTATTGGGGAGATGCATTATTGGCAGCGACCTACATACTTAACCGGGTGCCTTCTAAATCTGTTCCATCTACTCCATATGAACTTTGGACAGACAGAAAACCAGATTTGAGTAATCTGAGACCATGGGGGTCAGCTGCTTATGTTCATGACAAGACTCACAAATATGAAAAATTAGGACCCAGGGGTAGGAAGTGTATCTTTGTAAGATATTCTGATACCTCTAAGGGTTATGTTTTTATTGGTGAGCAACAAGATGGAACCATCTCTGAAATTGAGTCAAGAGATGCTACTTTTCTTGAAACTGAGTTCCCAACAAGAGGTGAAGTTGATAAATCAACTCCTCTATTTGCAATAGAGGAGGAGGATACTATTCCTCCATCAACAAATCAGAAATCAGAGGGGATACCTGAATCTAGTCAACCTAGTGGGAGTAAATTGCCTATAAGTGAATTAGTTTTTCAACAGTCAAACCTGCGAAGAAGTAATCGTAAGATTATTCCTCGGAGAAGGTTTGACATTGAAAATGAGGCATTAATGATTCTCCCGGTTGATGATGAAGAACCTCGAACGGTTGAGAAAGCATTGAAATGCTCAGTTAAGGAGAAATGGAAAGTTGCAATGGATGAGGAAATGGAGTCCATGAGAAAGAATCAAGTTTGGGATTTAGTCGATCTTCCTCCAGGCCGCAGGGCTATTGGGAATAAGTGGATTCTTAAAATTAAGAGGAAAGCGGATGGGTCGATTAATCGGTACAAAGCTCGATTGGTTGCAAAAGGATATACCCAAGTGGAGGGTATTGATTTTGAAGAGACATTTCCCCAGTTGTGAAGTTTGTGTCAATACGAGTCATCCTATTATGACTTAGAATTACATCAAATGGATGTAAAGACGATTTTTCTTAATGGTAATCTTGACGAAGAAATTTATATGATACAACCGGAAGGTTATATAGCTGAGGGTCAAAAGAATAAAGTATGTAGACTTAAGAAGTCTATGTATGGGCTAAAGTAGGCGTCAAGGCAATGGAACATAAGATTCAATGAAGTCATTTTATCTTATGGTTTCGAAATGATCAATGAAGATCATTGTGTTTACCTAAGAAAGGATAAAAGAAAGTTGGTCATTTTATCATTATATGTTGATGATATGCTAATAGCTGGAAGTGACCTAAAGGTTGTGATTGATGTCAAGTCTTGGCTTTCATCACAATTTGACATAATAGACAGGGGAGAAGCTGAGTATATCTTAGGAGTACGGATCATTCGTGATCGATCAAAAAGACTCTTGGGTTTGTCCCAAGAAGCTTATATTACTAAGATACTACAACACTTCAATATGTTTGATTGCAACGTTGAACAAACACCTACAACGAAAGGTGTTGTTTTGAGCAAAAGTATGTCTCCCAAGACTCCTAAAGAGATAGCCGAGATGAAGAAAAGACCATATGCTAGTGTCATTGGTAGTTTGATGTACACTATGTTGTGTACTCGCCCTAATATAAGCTATGTTGTTGGCTTAGTTAGTCGTTTCCAGTCAAACCCAAGATCGAGACACTGGAAAGCGGTAAAAAGGATATTCAGATATCTCAAAGGGACGGCAGATTATTGTCTTTGCTTCCAAGGATCAAAGTTGAGCTTGAAGGGCTACGCAGATGCAGATTGGGCAGGGGACCTTGATGATAGAAAATCCACATCTGGCTATATTTTTTTGCTGAATGGAGGTGTCATTTCATGGAACAGCAAGAAACAGGCTTGTGTACCACTGTCGACAATGGAGGCTGAGTATGTGGCTTGTGCAGCGGCTGTACAAGAAGCTGTCTGGTTGAAAAGGTTCCTAAAGCATCTGAAGATTGTTGAGGACAGTGGGAGCCCTGTTACAGTGTGTTGTGACAATCAAGCTGCTATAGCTTTTTCCAAGGATCCTAAATATCACAGCAAAGACAAGCATATAGAAATTAAATACAATTTTGTAAGGGATATTGTTGACAAGAAAAAGATAATTCTTGAGTACATCCCTACCCGAGCATGCTTGCAGATCCTTTTATTAAGCCATTGACTAAAGAGTCATTTTATGAACATATGAAGTCTTTGGGACTACGCAAGATGTAACAAATTGTAAAGACTGTTATATAAATGAAATGTCATGATCTATTCAGTGTAAATGTATTTGTTATATTTGGAAAAAGTCTCGATGAGCATGTTGACAGGCTTAGATTGGTCCACTCACATGGACAATCGTCTCTATTTGTTGAGTATAAATAGAGGTAAGACCATTACTTATGAGACAGCTTATGTAGTTGTGAAGAGAGACATACTCATAAGTTGAGGTCGCCTTGATTTTGTATCAAGATGAGATCATTTATGTAATGATCGAAGTAAATGCACCCACCATTTACTAAACCTGTTTAAAGCCAGATTAGAATTCATAAGTTGAATTCGGATTAGACGTTAGGTATGTCTAGATCGAAATCTGTACGATGTTAAATATTTGAGGAAAACATGCACTCTTTTTGGTAAAGAGAAAAACATTGTAGCATGTGATTCATACCACATGTGCTATAGCGACAATAAGGGTAGTAGGAGAATGGATCCCTGCTTCCCTACTATGTGAGACCCTTGAGATTATATGTTAATCTCAATCTTACCCTAAGTGACTATTTAGCTGTCTACTTGAAGTTTAATCAGTGTTTGCTACTTTAGTGTGTATCCTATTGACTATGGATGATTCGGTCTATGGAGCATAACTAGGAAAGCGACTGATTAGAATAATAGATTCTAGCTGAAAAGAAAGATTAAAATTGATTTACATCTGTTATACTTATTCACTGATCGACCAGTTACATTTTTTTGTTAAGTACTTAAAAATGTAATTGTGAATAAATGTATTGAATTGAGATGTTGAACATGCTCTTGACATAGATGTCATATGAGGGATTAGAGATGTTCATATGATGTAAATATTTAATCTGGGGTAAAGGCAAGTTATTGATGTCTCTGATTCGTTCTATAGAGCAGCTAAGTTAAGTGTAACAGCTTTTTTAGCATTAATTGCTCAGTATGTTTGCTGTCGCACGAACAATTTTCCCTGAAGTATGAATTGAATGCTCCTATATGGTCTTTGTGACATTCTTACATAGTCTTAGTGACTAGATGACCTATATGGATAGAATTGGACGAGTGGGAGATGTTGGTGTTACAGGCAGTTGCGATCTTCATCTTGAAACGTTGGCGTTATTGGCCAGAACGTTTAATACCCCATTGATGGAGGTAGATGAAACGTCTGCTTCTCCCTATAAAGATTGCGTCCAAACGCAATCCAAAGAGGGTAGACGAAGAGGAATCAGAGCATCGAATCAGAGTGGGATTAGGTTTGTGAAAGATCGGGATTTGTTCGTGGTGATTTTTCTCGTGACAGGCGACAAGCAGAAGAAACAGAAGAAGAAAGAGATCACTGTAAGTATGATTCAATTGTAATCTATTCATCGGTCTCATGCTTTCAATCTAGTAGTTATGTCAATAAATCTTAAATTGATTTTAATTTGTAATTTCAATTTCTACAAAATTTCTATTTCGAACGAGGAATCTTAATTTTGGAAGTTTGCGAACAAACATTTTGATTTCTGCCATGCCAATTACATGTGTTAATTTATTCGTAAGGATTATGTTTATGATTTGCCATCGCCTCTAATGTCTTTTATCTATCTCGACTTGTTTTTAAGCTTATATATTGATAATTTGACACATGTTTTATACCTATCCTTATCACATATAGCTAAAAAATCATAACTAAAAATTGTTTTCAAAATGCAGTTATCAAAAATTAAGTTGTGAAAGCTTTAGTATTATCTATCAATTGATGGAATTTAATAATAATGGCATTGACATAGAGTTTGGATTGAAACGTTGAAGGTTTTTATAGGATTTAGACTTTGTGTCAATTGTTTTTGAAAACAAGGGTTATTATTATAGAAAAAGTTAATTTTTTTGCCTTGGTGTATTTGTGTTAAAATCATAGTTATATATTTCTTCATGATTTTTTTAATTATATAATTATTTATAATTTTTAAAATTGTAGTGAAGGACTGAGTAAAATTCTTTGATGAAGTGATAAGTTCAGGGTTGGCATTTGGAAAAACTATCCAAGGGCCGGCGAGAATGAAAAGTTAGGGACCTTCATTTAAAACTTATAGAGATGGGACTTGGATCTAGAAGGTTATGAGAGAATCTTTTTTATGTATGCTATTAGTAGAGAAATGATGTGTTTAAGGTAGAAAACCTTCATTTAGATTTTGGTATACGATATTGGCAATTGGACTTGATCATGTCGCGAAGCGAGGTGGCGATCCCAAGGGTCGAGTGGTCTCTCCCGCGGCATGAGCGGCTGAGGTGGCGGCGATCCGGCTACTGCCTGCAACACAGCGATCGTTAGCAAACCCGCCGAGGAGTTTCTCCGGTCAGGCACTCCGATGATCAAGTCAGTATCCCCAGAAGATATATTAGAAATGGACTGGAACACAGTAGCGATGAGAGAGTTCACGCGGGCATACCTGCGGGAGGTGGAGTGAAGGGTTAATATAGCCGGGGGGTTGACAACCCGTGTCCGTGATTGACAAGACAAAGGGGTGGTACCTGTCAGCCCGTACTAAGGAGCGGCGCGGCAGGACGCGGGGTGCTCAAGCAGTACGATAGTACTGGACTGGCGGTCTGGCCGCGAGATATGTCAGAGACGAGTAAGGTGTGCAGTACCCCGATAGCAAAGTCGTACCCTGAATATAATGACATAGGGGGCATAGGGGCGAGATAGCCCATACCCCGAGCGCCGACCGACGGGTCCGAGTGTCAAGGATCGGGTCGGGTAATGGCTAGTGAGCGTGGGCAGCCACGTGTCCGACTGGTAGAGTTAAGGCGCAGGGTACGCCTTGAGTCGGGGGTTTATTGAATTATGTCTAGCTGATTCCGTTAGATATCTGGTCCTGGTGATGCTACTAGAGCGTGGGTCGCCCTGCGCCCGACCGGAGCGCACGACCTCGGTCGCCCTGCGCCCGACCGGAGCGCACGACCTCAGTCTAGGTCGGGAAACGGGTCGAGGCGACTGGACCAGGAGAGGCTAGGGGTCGACCCGACCGACCCTGCTCGTGGCTGGCTGAATAGTGCCCCGGGGGGCTTTCGGGCTCGAGGACCCCCCGGGCGATGCCTTTGCTGATCTATCTGCTAGACCTCCGTGGCACTAGGCTGGCTGGTTGAGCGGGCCGGCTTACCCGTTGGCCAGGTCGGGATCATAAGCATCCCCCTCGAGTCTAGTCGAAGGAGGCGTCGAGTCCGACTGACTGGACTATCGTCTGCTGAAGCAAGCCTGGCACGCTAGGACAACCCGACCTCTTCTAGTGGCCCTCAACGGGCCTTTGGTGAGCAGGCATCCCGGTCGGCCGGATATGTCACATCGTCTGTCTTTTCGCCTTCTGCTGCCCGGGATATCTGAGCAGATTGAAATCCTATGCATTAATGCCCATGGTTAATGATTGCCCCACGTGTCTTTTCTTCATTGCCTCCCCTAGCGACGAAGCGTTTGTCGTCTGCCCGGTGAATGATGAGGTCGTGCGTGAGATGCTTTGTTTCTCGGGCCCCTCAGGGTCTGATCGGACGGCTATCCCTAACCACCACTTCTTCTGTGGCCTGCCATCGGGCGATCCTTATAGCCCTCGAGGTTGTAGAAGTAGGTTGTTTACTTTTACCACCGCCTCTTCACATTTTACACCGGGGTGCTGCGCTTCTGTTTCCGGCTAGGGTTGCGGCGGAACCTCTAGTCCCATCTTTCTTCTCCAACGACCTCTTCATTGGTTAGATTTCCTTCCTTCTTTTACTCCTCATGGCCTCTTTATCTTGCGACCCGGCTCCCTGGTATGTCACCCTGAGGTCAGTCCTTGAACACTACGACCTCGATGTGATTAGGGCAGAGTTCCACATTCCGTCCGACCATCATATCTTGCTGCCTGATTCCTCCGACCAACCCGTAAAACCTCCAGAACACTACATTACCATCTCTTGAGATCACCTGCAAGTCGGACTGCATTTCCCAATCCACCCCTTCATCGTCTCGGTTTGTCATTACCTCTGCCTTAATCTATCCCAGTTAACTCCCAATTCCATCCGCCTCCTCTGCGGGTCGGTTGTTATCTTTCAACTGTATCGGATTCCCCTTCGAGCCGATATCTTTTACTATTTCTTCTGCCTAAAAAGGCAAGAGTGGGGCGAGTTCTACTTCCAAGCTCGTCCTGGTACTTCCTTCCTTTCCAAACTTCCATCTTCCAACAAGGGTTGGAAGGAGCGGTATTTTTACATTCGTCCTGTCGCGCCCCCGACCTAGCCGGTCGGCTTTCAGCTAAACTTTCCTAAGATGCCTCCTCATCATACGCATTACCGAAAATTCCCTCCATTCGAGCTTGCCGTCTCCGTGCTAGGAGGTCGGCACTTCCCCAGCGTGCCATTATTGTGTGAGGACGTTCTGTCCACGTTCGGACTCAGCCTCGCGCCATTTCGCCGTCCTGCCTCTCTTGGTAAGCATTTTTTCTTCTTCCTTGTCTCTTTACTGCCAATTGACCATTGTGCGCTTGGTAGCCGTGATGATGTATCCGGCTGCCCCCGAAGAGGGTTATGGACTGGAGCCTACGGAGATGGAGGTGCGTATATTGAAGCTGATGAAAGAGCGAGAGGTGCACGCAGCAGAACAGCGGGCTGAGCAGGAACAGTATGCGGAGCTGTTGTCAGAGCAGGAGGCGACTCTCTCTGGCGCTAAGTCACCCACCACCCGTCATCCTGCCTCCGTGCCTGAGGATGAGGAAAACTCCCAGTCTGGCTCAGAGGATGCCCGACCTCTGAGTCGTCTGTTGAGGCACCCTTGGGGTGAGGGGTCCGTGCGCGATTCGGCCAACCCGATGGATGCTTCTTCTAGTCGGCCCCGCAAAAGGCAAAAAGGCAAGGCGCCAATGACTGACTCCCCTGCTGCCGCCTTCTTCTCCTTCAATGATCCCGGTGGAGTCAGCTGTTGCCCCTTCAGGGGAGGCTTCCCCGACCTGGTCGGGGGAGCCTGCGAATGAACGCCTGATGCACATGTTGCCGCCCTCGCTATCTGACTTGCTTATGAGCTTGACGGTGCCGAGCGGCACAACCTCCATACGGTCGCAAGATGTTCGGCTGTATGGTACGGTAGCAGACCGGTTTCTGGCCGGCTTGCGAGCGGGCGGCTCAGGTGGCCCGAGCATCTGGGCGGACGATTTCATGGCTACGGCCACCCAGGTATATGTTTACGGGCTGCTGTGTGCCTTGCGCTTTCTTTGGTTAAGATGTTACCAGATCTTTTTTGCAGTTTTGGGCCCAAAGCTTCAGCATGTGCATGTCCATGCTGAGTCATGCCAAGGCCCGGTATCATGTCGAGCGGCGGGTGGAGGATCTTGAAGCCCGACTCCGGCATACCCAGCTGGTTTCCGATGACGCCTCTCTAAATGGCTTGAGGGCAAAATTGATCGGCCTTCAGGACTTACTGAGTCAGGCTCAGGAGGAGCTGGAGACCTCCAAAGCCCAAATTGTCTCGGCTGACGCGGAGGTGGTTCAAGCGCAACACCGCGTTGCCCAGGCCGAGCATGCGCAACTTCGTGACTGGAGACGCAAGGAGCAGCTGCAGGCAGATCTTCTGAAGACCAAGGCCAACCTTCGTTGGGCAAGTGAGGCTGTCTAACCCTTGCGAGCACAACTAGTGGCTAGGGAGCAAGACGTTGGTTCGTTGCAGGACCGAATGCGGGCTCAGGCCTAGGAGCTGAAGATGTTGCGCGGACGTCAAGCATCCTGGGATGCAGCTCAGGCAGAGTTGGGGGAGCTGCGTGAGCGCCGGGCGGTCTGGGACACAACCATGGCAGAACTGGAGGAACTACGTTCCTATAAGGAGGCGGAGCCTGAGAGATGGGAAACCCATCGGCTCGAGTACCTCAATTCCAAGGCCTTTACCGATCAAGTCTCTGTGCGGCTTCGGGCGGTGCTGACGCACCAAGCGATCAGCATGGTCCGACAACTCAGACAAGGTGGGCATGTATCTGCGGACATGCCTCCCTCAGCTCTTCAACATCGAGATATGTCAAAGGAACTGCCCGACATATTCAAACAACCCTTCAAATGAGGGTTGGGCCTCCCGTTTTCCTTTTCTTTTGGGGTATAGACGAAGAGCCTTCGATTTTGTAACACCTTTACCCTTTGAATGGAATTTTCCTTTTGTGCCCATTCTTTTTCGAGTGTAGTTGCCTTTACTTTCAAACACCAACGATCCGAGCATTAGCGGGAGCAAGGCGGGCGAGAAGTCGAACGACTGTCTTAGCTTCTGCGAGCCGCACGTCCAGCCATTGGGGTGAAACACTTCCAAGCGTTTGTGCTTTGAGCGAGCATATACTTGGGCTACTAGACCTGGCGAGTGTTCAGGTTGAGCACCTGGGCCCTACAACTTTGGATTGTATGTCTCCCGAGCCAACTGACCGAGAGCTGGAAAGTTTGAAAGTTCATCCGCTGACGAGTCGCCTAGGTACTCGAGATGAGCTTTTCCATGGACCACCTTTTGGAAAACGTGGGTCGCCATGCGACCGCTCGAGGGCCTAGTCGAGGAACCCGCAGAAGCGTGCCCTTGTGCGAAGCTTTGGCCGCTTGGTCAGGTTGAACCCGGGGAGCGTGGGCCGCCACGCATCCGACCGAGACCAGGACCAAGGGATTAACGAGAGCTTGCCCAGGGGTCTGGGTCAAGTCAGCCCCCTTATGTCTAAGCCGCCTGGTTGGCCGGCCGCCTGCCCTACCTGTCCTTTCTGCATAAGGACTGTATTAATTGGCAGGGACACTCGTCTCCTCCTGCCCAGTGATTTCTCAGGAACCAAAGCGTCAGTCATCTGTTTCGGTTGCCTCGAACAGCGAAACGTCTGTTCGTCGAGAATGTCTGCATCTTATCACGTCCCTTCATCTTTTTACAGGTCCCATCGGAGGGTTCTGAGGAGATCTGGCCTTTCCTCGCAACCCTCTTTCCGACGGCCAGGATTGACCATTGTTCCCTATATAGGCATCAACGGTTATCTTCCTTGCCGCTTTCGCTCCCCCAATACTCTTCTGCTACTGTTCTCCTCCTCTTCTTAGCCACCTCCTCTGGTGACCTTGTATCCTCTTTGGGATCCATAATGTTGTCCGAATCCTTGAAGGCAGGGTTCGGCGAGGATGAGGCCGCGTTTGCGGCAGCGGTGGCGGCCACACTCGCTGATCCGGCTAACTCGCCGTCCACTACTCCGGTATCTCCTTCTCCAGCGGTAGATCCTACTAACACACCCTCTTTGAGTAGGGGTAAGGTGTCTGAGGGGGAGACGCCGGATTCTGAGCTTGAGGCTTCAGACGTGGATCCCTGTCCATTGGCGACTAGGCACCATCGGGATCAGTCAGGCGATCATTTGCCTCCCTTTGGGACCGTGACTATCCTCCCGAGGGAGACCCCCCTCTGCGCCTCCTTCGTCGACGATTCCTGCTCCATCGGTATCTGCGCCCATTGTCCCGACTTCTTCCATTCAAGGGGCTATCCAACCGGTGCCCCCATCAACTCAGGCTGGTTCTTCAAGTGTGTGGACCGATATGCCCTTTCCCTCTCTCCCCGAGGGAGCTACGGGCCCTGGTCCGTTGCATCTGATCTTGCCATCACGGGCAGACCCTCGCACTGCCTATGAGATTTCTGTCTCTGAGCCGCTGGGGTCTGCCCGGGTGGCTCATCAACACGCCCCCTTGAGCGACTATCTGTACCATGGTCTTCGGGCATTTGACCGCCAGGACCCCATTACTAGAGCTAATGGCGTCGCGGCGAAAGCTTGTCAGGTATGTTCTACTAATGGCTCTTGCTCGTCTGGTTCTTTCTTGGCTAACTTTCCATTTTCTTTGCAGCTAGCAGGCTCAATTTACGATATGGGCGTTTTCTTCGCAGCTCAAGCTCGGTCCCTTCGTCAAGCAAAGTCCTGAAGGGGGGAGCTGGAGGCTCAGCTTCGCTGCGCGCAGCTGTAACCGGGCGACGAGGCCTCGAACATGCTACGTGCTGAGAATGCGACCCTTCAAGGGCGTGCAGTTCACGCCGAGGCACAACTTCAGGAGCACCTGGTGGAGCTGAATGCAGCTCAAGCGACGATTATCCAAATGCGGTGACAAATTGCCTACCTGGAGCATAATGAGCGTCAGGCTCGGGCTTTGGAGCTACAGGCCCATGAGGAACTGGCCAAGGTCAAGGCGAAGCTCCAGGAGGCATGCCAGTCAACCGCGGTACTACGCGCCGATCTGAAAGCTAAGGAGGAAGAACTAGCCGCCCGCTCGGGAGACCTCTCACAGGTGCTAAAGCACCGTGCGACTCTGGGCGCAAAGCTGAAGGCAGCTCAGGAGGAGCTGGAGAGGGTTCAGGGCCAGGCCCCGTCTCAGCCTCTTGCACATAGGCCGTAGTCTAGTGCCGCTCTTTTCTTTTTTCCTCGTGTAGGCGGAGGCCACGTCAATATTTATGAACGCTAACTCTCTTTTATGGCATCTCCGTGTTTGTATACTTCTGCCCATGTGTGTTTGGCGTTTGAGCATGGAGGGCTCGTAGGCCATCTGAATGGGGGAATGCTCGTCCGACCCCTTTTGGCGGGCGAGTGTGCGCCACACCTTCCTAATGTCCACTACTTGAGCGCATGCGACCGAGATCTCAAGGATCGTGGTGTTCTAGCGTAGCTTGGATGCGAAATCTGAAACTTCCTCCGATCCCTTCTTCCTTGATGGTTGGAATGGCAAGTAAGGACCCTCAAATGAACTCAGAGGACTCCTCTGATTTGCTCTGATTGATGAAGAATGGGAATCATGCAAGAATTGATCGGATGAAGCGAGCTCACGGTGAAACCCTCGCCTGAGCTTCCAGAGATGAATCGATTGCGAACCTCTCGCGGAACTGATCTTGACGAATTGAAATATGAAGAAGAACTCGATCTGGGTGGTCGCGTGCGATCGGAATTGAAGAACGAAGAAGAACGGAAGAAAACTGAGATGCGATCTGGCGACGACGATGAGCGGAAGAGGGAGTTTCTGTTTTAACTAATTGCATTTGAATTTGAACGGCTGAGATCATCCTTTCCGTGTCATCCAACGGTTGGATCTCTTCAGATCTGAACCAAACCTTCCAGATCTTGATCAAGGGTCATGATCTGCTCCTCCTCAGCTCGGATCATTCAGATCTGCAACGGATGGCTCAGATTGATCTGATCTTTGAATGGACGGTTTAGACTCCTCTTAAGCTCGATCCAACGGCTGGATGACCTCTGATTGGGACCAAATCTTCAGATCTTGATCTGTGGTCTAGATTAACTCTAACCTGAGCTCTGATTGGTCAACAGATGATAGATGGCTCAGATCTAGCCGTTTCTTGATCGGACGACCCACATTGATCCACCTCTTGATCCCCTTGATCAAAGCCAAGTAGGAGCTCAAGTCTGATCCAATCTTGATCTAGGTCTATGGTCATTTGAAGCCTACAAAATTAGATTCAAAATTAATGCCAAAATATCTCAAATATAGAAAGAATTGCATCCAAAGACAAAATAGAAAGATTTCATGAAACCTAATGTAAATGCAAACTTAAGCATATGAAAAAGAATCAAAACATGGATTTAAGAGCCTAATTGGAGTAACAAAATGGTAGTTATCACACATCTAGTGGTGACTCACTGAACCTTTGAATATAGGCCTGGAGCGATTCCTTCAGGCCTTGCTTCAAGGCAGGCAAGTTGATATTCGTCTTGCCATGTCTCCGGCTACTGGCGAAGTGTCGGATAAATGCGCTCTTCAGTTTTCCGAAACTAGATATCGACTTACTAGGGAGCTGCCCAACCCGGCTGGGGTCTTCCATCTCCGCTTCCGATCAGGCGAAAATGCCCTCCTTCTAGCGCCAAATTTGATCCTGTCGCGAAGCGAGGTGGCGATCCCAAGGGTCGAGTGGTCTCTCCCGCGGCACGAGCGGCTGAGGTGGCGGTGATCCGGCTGCTGCCTGCAACACAGCGACCGTTAGCAAACCCGCCGGGGAGTTTCCCCGGTCAGGCACTGATGGGCCTCAAAAATAGATGTCACCAATGTGAGTCTCAAATTTAAATATTTCAACTGCTGGAAACCCTAGCTCACAATTTAAATGTAGTAAATGAGCCACAGGTCGTATTTTTCCTAGGGCTAGTTTTGGATATTTGGTTCAAGCTCGAATTTATGTGTCGTCAAATATTTTTGGGTTTCAAGTAAGAGTTGAGTTTTGTTTGCAATTAGAATGAAAATACAGTGAAAAGGAAAGAATCTTAACTAGGCAAACTTAAACTAGGTAATTGCAATTAATGACTCAACCAATGAGGAAACTAATCGAACCAATGTAAATTCGCAGAATTTGGAGAGCAAAACTGATACCAAGTGCAATGGTACACTAAAAGTTATGTTTAACTTCAGGAATTACAACTCTAAACAACCCGAATGCTACGCAAGCTATATACCAATTAGTGCCCAGTTTTCACTTGATACAAAGTGCAGAAACGATAACTGATAAGCAGAAAAGAAGATGGAAATTCAGAAACAATCTGAATGCGAACAAAGCTGATATCAAGTGCAACAGTTCACTAAAAATTGTGTCTAATTTCAGGAATTGAAACTCGAACAAGCTGAATGCGAAACAACTGATACGCAAAAAAGAAATCTGATACAAAATGCAGAAATGAACAACTGATACACAGAAAAGAAATCTGATACAAAATTCAGAAATGATAAGCTGCTGTTCAGAAAAGAAAAATTCACAAAACTGATCATCGATCCCTTCCCTGAGTACAAATTCTTCTTGCTGTCACACAAGAGTCAGCTACGAACCCCCTAGCTTGACAAATCGATAGAAATTCCGACTCCGCGATCAATTCAGCTCCAAATTTGTTTCCAGTTGACAAATCCATCCGATCTCCTCATACTCACTATGTGGGATTGTGGTGATGACTTAGGATCGATCAGAGCAGCTCAAAGGACCCTCCGACTTGCTCTGGTGGATGAAGAATGGAATACAAGGATGATTCGATCAGGCGAATGGCAGAGCTGGTGAAACCCCCCACTTAGCTCTGTTCAGCGACAAGTTTGATCTGAAACCTCACGGAGAAGTAGTTCCGACGATCTAGAACTCAACCCAAGTGCGGAATCAATGCGGTCGCGCGATTGGATGAGTAAAATTGAAGAAGAAAAGGAAGAACACGAAGAACTCCAATCTGCGGCGAAGACGCGACAGATCTGATCAGGGAAGGAGAACAGTTTATATAGTTTGAAATGGACGGCTGTGATTCTCTTTGCTCCATCCAACGGCTGGATCTCTTCACATCTGAATCAAACCCTCCAGATCTCAATCAAGGGTAAGGATCTGCCTCTCAGTAACTCGGATCTTCCAGATTTGCAACGGATGACTCAGATCTACCTGACCTTTGAATGGACGGTCTAGATCCTCTTGAGCTTGATCCAACGGCTGAATGATCTCTGATTTGGATGAAACCTTCAGATCTTGATCTGAGTTCATGATTAGCTTTAACCCTAGCTCGGATTGCATCAAAAGTTCGCAGATGGCTCAGATCTAGCTGTTTTTGAATCGGACGACCCATATTAGTCTGATGCTTGATCACTCGATCCGGATCCAATTGTGACTCAAGTTTGACCCAGCATGACCTAGGTCTATGATCCTTCCAAGCCTATAAAAGTAGATTAACAATTTAGTGCCAAAATATTTCAAATGTATAAAGATTTCCAATAAAGCCTAAAATAAAATTAATTCATAGAATCTAGGGTGAATTCAAGATTAAGCATGTAAAATATAGGTCAAACATGGATTTTAGAGCCTGAAATAATCAACAAAATAGTATTTATCAGGCACTCCGACGATCAAGTCAGTATCCCCAGGAGATATATTAGAAATGGACTGGAATACAGTAGCGATGAGAGAGTTCACACGTGCATACCTACGGGAGGTGGACTGAAGGGTTCATATAGCCGGGGGGGGGGCTGACAACCTGTGTCCGTGATTGACAAGACAAGGGGGTGGTACCTGTCAGCTCGTACTAGGGAGCGGCGCGGCAGGGCGCGGGGTGCTCAAGCAGTACGATAGTACTGTACTGGCGGTCTGGCCGCAAGATGTGTCAGAGACGAGTAAGGTGTGCAGTACTCCGATAGCAAGGTCGTACCCTGAATATAATGACATAAGAGGCATAGGGGCGAGATAGCCCGTACCCCGAGCGCCAACCGGCGGGTCCGAGTGTCAAGGACCGGGTCGGGTAATGGCCAGTGAGCGTGGGCAGCCACGCATCCGACTGGGAGAGTTGAGGCACATAGTACGCCTTGAGTTGGGGGTTTATTGAGTTATGTCTAGCTGATTCCATTAGATATCTGGTCCTGGTGATGCTGCTGGAGCGTGGGTCGCCCCGCGCCCGACCGGAGTGCACGACGTCGGTCTAGGTTGGGAAACGGGTCGAGGCGACCAGACCAGGAGAGGCTAGGGGTCGGTCCGACCGACCTTGCTCGTGGCTGGCTGAATAGTGCCCCGGGGGGCTTTCGGGCTCGAGGACCCCCCGGGCGATGCCTTTGCTGATCCATCTGCTGGACCTCCGTGGCACCAGGCTGGCTGGCCGAGCGGGCCGACTATTGAGAACAAGAATACAACTTGTATTTAGTTGGCTGCCGGGCTCCCCACATGGCGGGGAGAGTTTGGCAACATTCTTGAGCAAATCATATGAGAAAGAAAACAAGCGACACCAAGCAAAAGAAGAGATTATTACTTATTTGTATCTTGTTATTCATATTTGTAAAACAAGATTATCCTAGAGGGCATTCTAGGATAGAATATAGAGTGGTTTCGAAGAATAATTCACTGATGAATCATAATCAATGGTTTAGAATCACATAAAGGCTAAGAATTTGTATTGTTTGGTGTTTGTAATATTTGTGTTGTTTTGATATTCCACTGTGTACTTATACATTTGTAGACATATGATGATCTCACGAATGATTCAACAATGTTTTAAATTTTTTATCACATGCATTCTTTACAAAGTTATTATTTAAATATATGGTGAATTAAAATATAAATATTTTTATTTATTATAATGTTAAAATGATGTATTTAATATTGTAGTTAATGTTATTATTAATAAATCATAAAATCATTACCGTTGGCTGGCCTGTCGGCAAAAACTTGTAAGTATCATCAGAAACTTGTGTAATTCATTAGGCGTTTAGAAAGAAGAGTATGTGGAAGCCGACCTACCCCCTCCAAAGTATCGTCCTCCCTTTCCTCCTGCTCCATCATGCGGGCAGGTTTTTCGTTGCTTCCCACCCTACCCCTCCTCCTCTTCCCCTTCCGCCCCTCCCCTCCGCCGCCCAGCTTCGATGGCAGCTCGGCGAGATGGCCCTCTTCCTCCACTTCGGCCCCAACACCTTCACCGACTCCGAGTGGGGCACCGGCCGCGTTTCTCCCTCCGTCTTCCGTCCCGATGCCCTCGACGCCCGCCAGTGGGCCCGCGCCGCAGCTTCTGGAGGCTTCGCCCGCATGGTTCTCACAGCCAAGCACCACGACGGCTTCTGCCTTTGGCCTTCCTCTTATACCAACTACTCCGTCCGCTCCAGCCCCTGGCGCGCAGGCACCGGTGATCTCGTGGGTGAACTAGCCAGCGCCGCCAGAGAGTTTGGGATTGGAATGGGTGTCTACCTCTCACCATGGGATCGCCACGATCCAGCATATGGGAGCACAGTGGAGTACAACGAGTATTACCTGGGCCAGATGACCGAGTTGTTGACCAAGTATGGCCATGACTATCCCACTGATTTTTGTAGCTTTTGATTAGTAAAGTAATTGTATTTTCCAAAAGCTACAAAATTTATAGCGGTCAATAACAATAATTTTTAATTAATGGAATTTTACAACTGATTTATTCTACTGATGATAATTTAAGTTGATGAAGTCATGTTGAATAATTCTCTTTTACCCTCTGGCAAGCCCTTCGGAGATTTCAGACATTGAATTTGATTGTCTCTCTATTAAAAGGTTCATCTATTAAATGGTTAGGTTATCTAAATACTAACTTAGTGACTTAGTGAAGATGTCAGTGAGTCTAACAGATGTTTGACAGATGCAGAAGTATGTCCGTAACTGGAAAATTCCAAGAGCTCCTTGATAGCTAAAGAATATCAACAAATGTTGGTAGGGTGCTCAAAAGGTTAAGGATGACCAAGAACGTGATAGACGAGGCCTCTTGGTAGTCAAAGAAGACTTGGAGGTGAGACTTCCTAGGAAGCGAAAGAAGACCTAGAGGCGAGCCCTCTTGGAAAACTGAAGAAGTTTTAGAGGTGAGGCCTTTTGGCTTTTGAGATGTGAGAGATTACAACAATAACAACAATCAAGCCTTATCCCACTAAATGAGATTAGCTATATGTATTCTCTTATAACATTGGTCTCTATCCCTTATTCTATCATTATCTATATTTAAATAAATTTTATCTTATTTTATCATTGCTAATTAGGTCTCTTTAATCTTTCTCGTTTAATGTGCGTATTTGTCATAATTTCACATTGCCTTACTAAAACAGTTATCGGTCGTCCAAGTACATATTCATACTATCTTAAACGTGTCTCTCTAAATTTTCTCTCAATAGGCGCAACCTGACTTTCTTTCTAATCTTCTCATTTGTTATCCTGACTATCCTTGTATGTCCGCACTACTAGTCCAATCGACCCCTTGTTAAGGTTGGCAAAGTTCGAATTGAGTTTCAATGATTGATCAATATGTTTGATTGATGTGTTGGAAAGAGATTGTGTATTTGGATATTTATAAAAAAATGGGAGATTGTTGGTATAATCAACCTTTGGTCAAAATTGACCAAGGACTTAGCAGAAGAAAAGTTCAAGTAGGTCAAAGGTAATTATATGTTTGGTGGTTGGTTGGAAGTCCTAGTAGGTTATAGGAGGTTAGATGTTAGGTAATCAAGTATAAAATTCAAGCAGGTCAAATGTAATCGGATGTTGTACAATTGATTGGAAGTCCTAGTAGTTTGCAAGAGACCGAATGTTAGGTAGTTAGGTGTGAAAATTTCTCGTGAACTTTATGCAAACAAAAAGTCCTAAAGGAGTGAACTTTAGATAAGTGTGGATATCTCATAGGAGTGAACTCTAGGCAATGGGGAAATCTTAAATGAGTGGATTCCATACACGAAGTCCTAATGGGTCAAGTAGATTAGATACCAGACAAGTCGAGTAGGTCAGATATTATATATATATAAAGGGCAACTTGGTGCATGAAGCTCCCGCCATGCGGGGTCCCAAGGAAGGGTCTATTGTACGCAGCCTTACTCTACTTTGTAAGAGTCTGTTTCCAGGACTCAAACTCGTGACCTTTTAAGTCACAAGGCAACAACTTTACCATTGCGCCAAGGCTCCCCTTCAAAAGGGTAACTTGGTGTATGAAGCTCCCGCTATATATATGTTCTAAGATGTTTCAGATTAATCACTGTGTTGCAGGAAAAGTTTTGATTTCAAGTGACCAAAAGGGGTCTAGATGATCGTTTGTGCGAGCGTAAGAAGGTCTGGACAACCAACATTTTGATAAGCATTGAATAGCGTCAAGTGCTGATGTAGCAGGGATAAACTTTGGTCTCGATGACCGGAAGAGATATCGGAAGATCCGTCAACATTTCGAGATGTAGAGTGTATTTGGTCAGAGAAGCCGACGAGGGAGGAGTCTCATCGGCCGAAAGTAGGTGTGGGTGACTAGAGCTTGGATAAATAACAAGGAAACAATCGTTAGATAGCGACGAGTTCTGAGTGATTGGAACATGATTCAGTCGGCCGGAATATTTTTATAAAAGAAGCTTCAAGTAGACAATCAACATCAACTGAGAAATACACGACATACATTCCTCTACTCAAAGCTCTCGAAGTACCATTGTTCATGTGCTCTGGAGGTGGCAAGACAAGTGCTGCTTGCATCAGAAACGATTATCTGTTGTAAAGTTTATTTATAACATTATTATTTTTATTTATAACAATCCAGGATGAAAAACACAAGTAAAGTGAAGCGCTATTCATTCATACATAGATATATTAATGCAATAGATAAGTAAGCACAACGGAAATAGTAACGAGTAATGTAGCAATGTTAGTGTAAAATAAAACTTACAATAAAGTAAGGAAAAAGACAGTAGAGAAAAACATACTCGAATTTTACCTTGCCCTTGTATTCCATGACCTATGAACCTGTAAGGTGGTGAATCACCCCTCATAAATCCACTAATTTTCTGCTTTACAAAAGCAAACAAATCTTTATAGAAAAATTTACAATAGAAATAAGAAGTAAGAAAAGTTTAAGAACGTTGAGTGTAAAAAACAAACATAAGAGCTAAGAGCTTACGAATAAAACATAATAATAAAGTAGCAAAGACTTAAAATAAAATGCAGCAGTAAAGAGGACATCAAATTATTACTGTAGAAGAAGCACACTTGTCGTTGTGTGGGATATTCTGGTCGAAGTGCCTTTTTTTTTTTGAGTGTCTATAGACTTGAAATGATTGCCATTCAACTTTTAATAGTCCATTGTTCTCGAGTCTTATCCTTCGTGACCATTGTTGCCTCCAATTGCATGCTTGTGTTACTCTAAGTCTGTTAGTTGACTCCACCGTGACACATCATCCAATTCGCCTGCATTTGGACTAATTTTGCTATTGAATGTGTCACTAGTTGACTTATAATTTATCAATCAACTGCTCCAGATAAAATCATTACCGAATCACTTGAATCTCAAACAATCATGTGTTAATTAGGTTATTAGTTAACCGTCGAACCTTTTGAGTTGACTTGTTTAATATTCTTTGAATTGTTTTACGACCGTCTCTTCGGTCAATTGGTGATTATAAGCTTCAACTTCTTTAAACTATTTTTTATTTAACAAATACAATGAAATTTTAAAGTATCAGTCTCGAGCAATTGACTAGTAGTTAGGTTAGTTGACTGACACATTGATTTTGACCTTGAAACAACACCTATGTCTTGGTCAAGCTATCGCCTAAGAAAGCTACCCCTCACTTAAAATGCAAGTCGCTCTCTTACATCTCACATGCTAAGAGCTCACCTTTTAATTTTCATGGTATTCATTCTTTACATATCAGAACTTCTCATGCTATCTGACCTTTTTGATCTACCGGGACTTCATCTGCCAACACCATTTGGCTTTACAACTCTACCTGTAAATCTGTAATTGCGAGATTTCTTTACCAAATGTCTAATCGATCATAACTTACTTAGTTTTTTGTCAACACTTGTTGGACTTCACAATTGCCTCTGCAATTACTATGTTGAGACAAACTTGCACCTCAATGTTTGACATACACTTATTAGCCCAATACATGTTTAACTTTAAGACTTTGCACCACATCAAAATACTATGATCAGGCTTGAGACTTGGTGCCTGATTCCACCTGCCTGATTCCACCAATAACGCCCCCTTTTTGATGTTTTGCAACCGGTTTATAGTTAGGATAAAAGTTAACAGTAGAATATTAAAAAAAAAATTAAAAGTTTAACTAGAAGTATTCAAACTTTTAAGTTGAAACTGTCTCCTTGAAAAAATCTTTTTAAATAGACTTGATCTCCCTTTTTGATTTATCAAGAAAGATTTGAACTATTTACTTTTTGATAGACAATGCAAAAAATTTAAACCTCCCTATAGAGTGTGTCCTCCCCTGAAAAGTTTGAAGTTAGGTATAAACCTTAAGTTATTCCTAAGGTGAGTGTTCTAATCCTAGAGGTGGTTTAACATAAATCTCTACTTTGATAAAACCATTTAAAAACATGATTTTTACATCCATTTGATAGAGAAGAAAACTTTTAAAACCTACAAAGGCATCAGGTGCATAGATGTTGTTGCAATCCAAACCCTCTATTTGGTTGAAACCTTGGGCCATTAGTGTAGCCTTGTTTCAAACAATAGATCCATTTTATCATAATTATTTTCTAAAGACCCAACGAGTTTCAATGCTTGAGCATTCTTTGGGCCCTGAAACTAGTTCCCAAACCTTCTTTCTCTCAAATTGGATCAATTCTTATTGTATTGCTATGACCCAATTTGAGCTAAATAATGCCTCATCTATTGACTTTGGGTCAATTTGTGCGATAATTGCAATTTGAGAGTTCATATTTCTAAAGAAGGATCGAGATTTTAACCTATGTGAAATGTCTCCCGTTACTTGCTCAATCAGATGAGCTGAACATGTTGATTTGTTCTTCTTGGTTAAGACGTCTTTATTGTATACTCATGTTTTCAATGTCTAATTATCCTTTTCTCCCCCTTGATAATGCTTGCCACTTACATCTTGAATATCGTTTCCTTTTTCACATGATAACATGATAAGTTTTACTTCTTGAAGATTATCCAACTAAAATCTCTTCATTAGCTTTTGTCGAAAATTTACCTAGATGGTCTTTGGTATTTAGAATGTACACCTGGCAACCAAAAACTGACAAGCATCTTTGAGCAATAGATTGAAAACTTGGAGGCGAGGAGGTTTTGTGCATGAGAAGTAAAGACCAGGAGGCAAAATGCTTTTGGCAATAATATCGAGGATGATATGAAGGTTAAAGGTCTAGACTGTGTGAGTTGTGGGAGATTATGTGTGAATTACAATTTAGGGCTTACCCTTTTGGCAACATTATCAGGATGATATGGGTAAATTAGCTAGAGATTTCCTAGATATTTGTAGAGAGTATTTGAGCAAGGAACAATAAGTTTTGAGTTATAGTTAGCTGTTAAGCTCAATCTTGAAATTTGCATAGGCTTATGAGATTATTAGTAGAGTGAAATTGGGATCTCTAAGCAGATCCAATTAACTGGAGGTGAGACTCAATTGAATGTGTTCAGTCAACTAGGGAATTGATTGAAACTCTTTGCTTATAAAACAGAGTGATTCTTGACCTTTAGTTGACTAGATTGGATTCTAATCAATTGAAATCTTTACCCATTGTAATATTTGTGGCATTCAAGAACTAGTCGTCGGAGGCATATATAAGCTTTGAATGTTCTTTTGTTCAAAATGGTGTGCACAGTTGTTTAGTATTTTTCTATTAACAAAGTTCTCAGGCAAAAATGTCTATCGTCTTATGATGGTTGTGTCTATAGGCTCTTGATATTTTTCTCTCTTTGCTAAGTGTTATATCTTGTGTAGTGAAGAAATATGAGATTTTTCCACCCTTGGGATGTAGAAGTTTTCATAGTTAATTTTGGAAGTGGTTCACTTGACGAATAAGTAGGTAAAGAGTTGGACTTTGAATCATGTAAAATAGCTTTTTAAACCTTGTTCATTGTTTGCATATATGTTTTTTTTTGTTGTGTAACTTTTGACATGAGCATCAAAATCTATATGAGCACAACGCTTACTTAATGGATTTATATTTGTCTTTGCATTCACAAGAGAACAAATTTTAAGTATAGATTTTTCACCCCTCTCCTTTAGCCTATTATGAATTGGTCATCTATTATAAAAATCCAATTAAAGAGCAGTCCGGTGCACGAAGTTCCCGCTAATGTAGTCGGACTACATTAGGTCTATTATACACAGTCTTACTTTGCATTGCAACAGGCTCTTTCCACGACTCGAACCCGTGATCTTTAGGTCACATGGCAACAACTTTATTGTTACGTCAATGCTCCCCTTCATAGCAATCCAATTCTATAGATAATATATTGCAGTCAAAGTTAAGTGTTTGAATTAGCAGCAATTTTTGCCACAGGAGCATTGCATCAAAATAATTTATACTCTCTTTTTGGGTGGATCATTTAGCAACTAATTTTGCCTTAAAAGGCTTTGAATTTATCCATTGGTGTTATATTGCCTCCTAAATATCCATTTGCACCCTATAGTCTAGAACCAAGAGGAAGATCCACAAAAATCCATGTGTTATTGGATGCAATAGAGTCTATTTCATCATTGATATTTCTTTCTAGAAAACTACATCTCTAAAAGACCTGACTTCAACAAGGAAAATTTGAGGGCAATTTACCAAAGGGCGCACGTAACTTTTCGAATTAACCAAAAGGTGCAAGCTACTTTGGTGTTTACCAAAAAGCACACTTTTTTCAGTACTCTTCCCATTTTACTCTTTTGTCAAATCTAACCTATATGCATGCAATCTCTTTTTTTTCCTCTCTCTTTTATCCATGCAACCTATCTTCTCTTTCTTCTCCTCTCTTCTATTCCTCCCTCTTTTTCTTGCATTTTCTTTCTCTTTCCTCTTCTCTTTCTTCTCTCTTTTAGATGGATACATGCATAACATGGGAAAAATATCAGGCCTGCATTAGGCCTGATATTTTTCATATCAGGCCCAACGTAGGCTTGATATGAAGGTTGTTCGACTTTGATTGGACCGTCGTCGACTGTGACAGCGACAACGGCTGGAACATCGACCAGTTGGTGCTACGGGAGATCTCCGACCAACTTCATCTAATGGTGCATCAATCCACTGATGTTATTTTTGCATTGTTCATGAAGTTCTCTGCTTTTTTATTTTGGCTCGAGTTTTTTTTTTGAAAATAAATTTTAAGAATTAAAAGGAAAATAAAATGAAATAAAATTTTATCATCAGATGGTTAAAATGAGTTGAAATCTTCATACTTTTTAGATTTAGATTTGAATATTAATATTTAAATTAATTAAAATATTTTTTCATTAAATTTAAACTAAAAGATCATATCAGACCCACCTTGGGCTTGATATAATTCCATATCAAGCCCAACGTGGGCATGATATGCAATCCATATCAGGCCCAAGAGCCCTAATGTGTGATCTTCTTGATTCTTGCTTATTACATTTTAATACGTCGGAGAAGTCCAAATAAAAATGAATAATATATTTGAACTCTTTGTAACATCAGAAATCTACGGGAACTGAAATTTTTACAATCGGAGGCTCTGAGCTCTCTAGGTCAAATTAGTAAAATCCACTGATTGATCTAGAGAGCTCTGATTTCATAAATTTCAGTTCTCGTGGATTTTTGAAGTTACAAGGGGTTCAAATATGATATCTATTGATTATTTGAACTTCTTTGAGATGTTAAAATGTAATGACGAAGAATCGAGAAAAAAATTTAATATTGGGCCCATTGGGCCTGATATGGATTCCATATCAGGCCCAACGACCCCAATTTGTGATTTTTTCTCGATTCTCCGTTATTACTTTTTAATACCTCAGAGAGGTCAAAATAAACAATAAATAACATATTTGAACTTCTTATAACCTCAGAAATCCACGGAAACTGAAATTTTTACAATCGGAGCTCTCTAGGTCAAATCAGTGGTTTTTGGTCAAAATGCACTGATTTGACCTAGAGAGCTCTGATTGCAAAATTTTCAATTCTCGTGGATTTCTGAGGTTACAAGGAATTTAAATATGCTATTCATTATTTATTTCGACTTTTCTGAGGTGTTACAATGTAATAACGAAGAATCGAGAAAAAAATCATACACTGGGTCGTTGGGCCTTATATGGAATCATATTCCATATCAGGCCCAATGGGCCTAGTATTAGATTTTTTTTTCGATTCTTCGTTATTACATTTTAACACCTTGGAGAAGTCCAAATAAACAATGGATAGCATATTCAAAACCTACTGATTTGACCTAGAGAGCTCCGATTACAAAAATTTCAGTTCCCGTGGATTTCTGAGGTTACAAGGAGTTCAAATATGTTATCCATTGTTTATTTGGACTTCTTTGAGGTGTTAAAATGTAAAAACGAAGAATCGAAAAAAAAATCTAATATTGGGCCTGATATGGAATCCATATCAGGCCCAGCGTCCCTAATGTTTGATTTTTTTTCGATTCTTCGTTATTATATTTTAATACCTTGGAGAGGTGGAAATAAATAATAAATAACATATTTGAACTCCTTATAACTTCAGAAATTCACAGAAACTGAATTTTTACAATCGGAGCTCTCTAAGTCAAATCAGTGGTTTTTGGTCAAAACCCACTGATTTGACCTAGAATGCTCTAATTGCAAAAATTTCAGTTTTCGTGGATTTCTGAGGTTACAAGAAGTTTAAATATGCTATCCATTATTTATTTCAACCTCTCCGAGGTGATAAAATATAATAATGAAGAATAAAAAAAATTAATATTGGGCCAAATATGAGCCTGATATGATTCATATCAGGCCCAATGGGCCCAATATTAGATTTTTTTTTTCGATTCTTCGTTTTTACATTTTAACACCTCAAAGAAGTCCAAATAAACAATGGATAACATATTTGAACTCCTTGTAACCTCAAAAATCCACGAAAACTGAAATTTTTGTAATCGAAGCTCTCTAGGTAAAATCAGTGGGTTTTGACTAAAAATCACTGATTTGACCTAGAGAGTTCCGATTGAAAAAATTTCAAATTCCGTGGATTTCTAAAGTTATAAGGAGTTTAAATATACTATCCATTATCTATTTCGACCTCTTCGAGGTGTTAAAATGTAATAACGAATAATCGAGAAAAAAAATCACACATTGGGGTCGTTGGGCCAAATATGTATTCTATATCAGGCCCATGTATAGAACCATATCAAGCCCAACATGAGCCTGATATAATTCATATCAGGCCAAATGGGCCTAATATAGAATTTTTTTTCGATTATTTGTTATTACATTTTAACACCTTGGAGAAGTCCAAATATACAATGGATAACATATTTGAACTCCTTGTAACCTCAGAAATCCACGGGAACTGATATTTGTGAAATCGGAGCTCTCTAGATCAATTAGTGGGTTTTGGTCAAAACCTATTGATTTGACCTAGAGAGCTTCGATTGTAAAAATTTCAGTTTTCGTGGATTTCTTGGGTTACAAGGAGTTCAAATATGTTATCCTTTGTTTATTTGTACTTCTTCAAGGTGTTACAATGTAATAAGGAAGAATCAAGAAGATCACATTGGGGTTGTTAGGCCTGAAATGGATTGCATATCAGACCCACGTTTGGCCTGATATGGAATCATATCAGGTCCAACGTGGGTCTGATATGATATTTTAGTTTTAATTTAATAAAATAATATTTTAATTAATTTAAATATTAATATTCGAATCTAAATATAAAAAGTATGCAGGTTTCAACTCATTTTAATCATTTGATGATAAATTTTAATTTATTTTATTTTTCTTTTAATTCTTAAAATTTGTTTTCGAAAAAAAAACTTGAGTCAAAATTAGAAAGCAGAGAACTTCATGAACAATGCAAAAATAACATCGATGGATCGATGCGCCACTGGACGAAGCTGGTCGGAGATCTCCCGTAGCCCCAACTGGTCGACGTCCCAGCCATCGTCGCTGTTGCAGTCGACGACGGTCCTATCAAAGTCGAACAACTTTCTTATCAGGCTCACGTTGGGCCTGATATGAAAAATATCAAGGCCAACGCGGGCCTGATATGAAAAATATCAGGCCCAACGTGGACCTGATATTTTTCCCATGTTATGCATGTATCCATCTAAAAGAGAGAAGAGGAAAGAGAAAGAAAATACATGAAAAAGAGAGAGAAAATGAGAGGAGAGGAGAGGAAAGAGAAGATAGGTTGCATGCATAAGAGAGAGGAAAGGAAAAAAAGATTGCATGCATATAAGTTAGATTTGATAGGTAAAATAGGAAGAGTACTGAAAAAAGTGTGCTTTTTGGTAAACACCAAAGTAGCTTGCGCCTTTTGGTTAATTCGAAAAGTTATATGCGCCCTTTGGTAAAATGCCCAAAATTTGACAATCTATGGAAAAAAAATCAGGATGCAATCTTTTTCTTTTCTTATTCTTCGACTTATTCTAGGCTCATCAACGAATTGTGAACTTTTTGTTTTATTTTCTACATAATAAGGAGTTAAAAGTAGTGCATAAATTGAAGAATGTAAAAATAACTTATCATTAAATTCAACATAAATAGATTCAACAATGATGTTATTGCTCAAATCTTATAATCTATAAGCTTTAGGGGTCGTTTGGTAGGCTTGTTTTTCATTTTCATTTTCGGTAGAAAATGCGGTTTTCTGGAAAACGTGTTTGGTTTGTATTTTCCAGCCTTGTTTTTCAGAAAAAGATATAGCGTTTTCTGGAAAACTAGAGAATGAAAGAAAGTCATTTTCCAGAAAATGAGAAAATGCGGTTTTCTAGAAAATGAAAATAGAAAATGGAGCAAACCAAACGTCCCCTTAGAGTTTTGAGTATAACCAACAAATACAGATTTTATTCCTCTAGGTCTAAGTTTACTTTCATGAGGATCAAGTGTCTTACAAAGAAAGATATACCCCCAATATTCAATTATTCAGGTTTGATTTTTCTACTATGTCACAGCTAGAAACATGTAATTTCTTAGAAGTAAAGTGATTACGAATATAACATGTTGTAAAGCCTCACTCCATAAATTATTGAGTAAACCTGGATTCAAAAGCATAGCATTAATCATATCTAATAATGCTTTCCTTTTTCTCTACTATGTTATTTTGTTGAGAAATATAAGGAACAATTCTTTAATGTATAATTCCATTTATTTTACAAAAAGAATTAAATTCTTCTGAAGATTTTCTCCATTGCTATGAAGAATTTAAATTTTCTTCTCCTTTTGATTTTCTAGAAGTGATTTGAACTCAAATTTAGCAATAGCTTCATCTTTAATACAAATCAAGTAAACATACAAGAAACTTGAAAATTTATCAATAAAAGTAATAAATAACTTTTCCACCTCTAGTTAAAATATCATTTTCATTCTAATATATATATATGTGTGTGTGTGTGTGTGTGTTAGAATGAGGGTTCTAATAATTAACTATTGTGTTCAACCTTAAGAAAATGTTTCCTTTCCATCTTTTTGCTGGAATACTAACTATTTATTTAATAAGAAATATAACCACATTTAAACATATATTTTAAAGAACGAAAATTTAGATTAATCTGGCATGTCATGAAAAAGAATCAGACTCGCCTTGACAGTATAGGTAGAATCAGACTCAACAATATAGGTGATTCTTATTTCACTAATACTAAGCTCGAACATGTCATCACATACATAGTCTTTTCCCGACTAATGTCATTCTTAGTCACGATCACTTGATTGGACTTGCAATTTTGAATAGGATTTTTCCTTATCTCAAGAACACGACACAAGTGAAATGTAGCTCCATGAATCTTTTTTCTTGACTTTTATGGTAGCATTATTTCTAAGAAGAACCTTTTCACTGATAGCAAGGTATAAGTCTGGAATCTAGCCATCAGTCTCTAGCCATATTTGCACTTGTTAGCCACATGTTCATTTTGCCATTTAGACACCATAGCTATAAATTCTCTGACTTCTTTCTCAACCATATTAGCCTTATTTGAATTTTCAAACTGGCTTTTTCTTATTTCTGCATTCCCAGGCATAATGTCCCTTCTTTATGCAGTTGTAGCAAGTTTTTATCTTTTTTCTTGAATTCAGATTGCCTTCTTTTGCCTTAAGATAATTCTGAACCCATTTTCAATTACAAAGCTAATCTTGGACACATGAAAAAAATGGTATCTTGAGTACGAGTCTTGGCCTCTATCTGAAGGAGAAGGTGAGTCTGAAATTGCTTTCAGGTGTCACTCTTTGGCAATTGGAAAATCCTCTTTTTATAGCTGTTCCATTGAGGAAGCTTAGAAAGAATTGCACCCACTTGTAGAGCATCTGAAACCTTCATGATCTTTTAATTGACCTACAATAACTTGTTTCTCATGCACTTGATCCATTATAGGCATGCCATCATTCAACTTAAATTCGGAATACCTAAGTCAAAAATTTATCTGATCCTCTTTTCTTGTTTTTGCATTTGATTTTCAATGCAATCCTAATTTCTCTCTGTATGTTCTGGTTGGGATTGGTATAAAGATCATATACACAATTTATGAGAATATTCAGAATATGACTTCTGCAAGCTAGAGTCTTCCTTGTGCCTTTTCCTTTCAACCTTCATCTGCTCAGCATCTTCTGAACTTGGATCTTCAAGTGGAGCTGGACTTGGATATGTAAGTGGAGGTAATTTTGAATCCAATGTGTAATAACTCTTTAAAGCAGTGAGCAAAAACACCAGCTTATCCTTCCATCAAGTGAAGTCACTTCTATTAAGCCAATCTAACTTGAAATCCTGATTCGTGATTTGGAAGGTAGAATTCTTCTTGATCTCCATTGCAATATTTTTCTTAATATTGTTAGAAACTGAGAGGAAACTCAAAGCCTGAGGCATGTAGAACACTTTCTTAAGAAGATATTGCCTCTAATATCAAGGGAATTAGAGACAAGTCTGCTTCAGAATAAAACAAAGCTTATTTTGAATTCTCAAGTTTGTTCTCAGATTCAAAGTTTTGGCAAAAGGAACAATAAACCCTCTTCTCAATCAACAATCTCATCTCATGGTTGAAAGATAAATCCTTCTATAAACTGTTACATCTTTTAACATGAAAAGCCATATGCTTTTAATTTTGAAATTAGTTTTACTTGGCAACTCATAGAAAATAATAATTTTGATAAAATAAATTAATAGAATTAAATAACAAAGATTTACAAAATATTGTCAATTATTTTTTATGGAAGTTCAAATGCTATAGTGTCTAGTCTTGGTATAATATATATTTATCCAATGTAATATGATCTCAACAAACCACACAAAAGAGAATTTTTATTATTTAAATTAACAGGTTAAAGATACATTAATAAGTGCTAATTGTTTGATTTTCTCAATGTGAGACTAACTAATATCCCAAATTACAATCTATATAACTGTTTGTAGGTCACAAGAGATCTGCTAACAAGAGAATGTTTGACAACTGGAATTCGTTAAATTTCTACTTTCTATTTCCTGCTATGCGCTTCTGAATTGAATTCAGCATAGTAGATTTTCTTCTCAAAGATAGCACCAACCCATGTTTGCAATATTGCGATCCTGGATCGTAGGATTGCACCAGAACACCGTCTCGTGAAGGGTTATTTTTTGTAGTGGAATCGGAGCAGGATCGGTGGGATCGTAGCTGGATCAGTAGGATCGGAGCAGGTTAGGAGTAGGATCGGTAGAAGCTTTGAGATATATCAAATCGAAGTCTGTTAAGAGATCTATAGTTAATTACTACCCACTTTCAGACCCAAAAAATATCGTTTAAATCCTTTTAGAGACCCGAAGATTTTTAGTCTTTTTATTATTATTTTTTAGACTATTTTATAAGTTAGGTTAGTTTCTTCTTTTGCGGAGTTAAGATTAGAATTTTGAGACTATTTAAACACTTATTTAGTTGTTTTAGAATTAGTTTTTTACCAATAATATTCTGTCATTTCTTTTCCTCAAAATGGTAAATTTTTGAATGTCTATTGTCTAGTATTTTGCGGAATCAACAATGTTTAGAAGATTATTTTCGATGTTCGTGTTCGAATCAATATTTCAATAGCTTTCACTACGGTAGCTGCTTTGTTAACCTTTAAATTGAGTCAACTTTTGAACCAAGTAATTTACTAGTTAATTTAAATTTGTACATGTAACAATGTCATCTATGATGTTGAGTGTCAATGATTGCATATATATGCAAAATTATTAATCTGTTTATAATTATATATAAATGACCCTTTTAGACTTTTTTTCTAATTATTAATCATGTACCATAAAATTTTAAGGGTTTTGGTAGGATCGTATGATTCTATCATCCGATCCCAATCGATCTGATCCTGACCTCAAATCGATCGATCTTGCGTAGAATCAAGATTCTGGCACCAACCTCTTGCAAACTTGGAGATTGGTAATCAAGTCTATAGTCACTGGAAAGAACCACAAAAGCACAAAAGCTTGTTGTTTTCTATATTAACCTATATGATGTTGATGTTGAAGCTGGTGTCATTAGCTGTGTCTGTTGTGGATTGGTGTAAACTTCAGTATTACCTTGCACTATATCAGCAGAAATTGTGTAGTCATTGCTCCTTTACACTCTTTTATTGCAGCAAAAGGTGAACCTGCCACCTTAGCGACTCCTCTTGAGCAACTCCACACACTCTAGAAGGGGATAAATCACGGGCGACATTTTGTCCTAGTGCAATTGCCCTTTGCATGAGGGAGGTCTAGCACCTAACAAGGTATTTTTGCACGCGCTGGGAATTGACCCCGAGATCTATGTAGCAAACACTCATGCAGATACCAACCGCATCAACCCGTGGGGGCTTCTTTTATAGTGGTTATCCAAGTATGCAATAACTTAATTATGTCACCATGTCATATAATTGATGGTTTTATCTCTTTGATTCATGTTTTATGTTGAATTTTGACAGCATATACGATATCAATCCTTAATTGACAGCATATATGATATCAAGCCTTAATTATGACAGTTGTAAATATATTATGGCTGTAACTGCCTTAGCTGTAAATATATTGCAATTAATAGCATAACTATTGTAATTAATAGCATAGCTATGCCTTCTTGATTTAGACAGATTGATTTAGATAGAAATCAACCTGTATTTATAGCTGAAAATCTGCAATGTAATTTTCTGTAAATGACTAACATTTTCTATATAATGAGAAGAACACTCATGGTGAGGGCATTCAAACCATTTGACATGGTATCAGAGCCATACTTCAGAATTTGAGAGTGTCTTCTTGAGAAGTCCATATCTCGATTTGGGGAATATTTCCAGAATTCTCAAGTGATGTTATTTCAATCCAAGCTTCTGGACCCTTGGGCTTATTGATTTTCAACATTTTTTGTTGCATTTGGTGAGTAACAAATATCATGTCAACTACCAACTCAGATATATTTGGTGTACGTTTCACGAGTACAAATTATTCTACCTGGGAATTTCAGTTTCGTTTATTTGTCATGGGAAAAGAACTATGTGGTCACATTGATGGTAGTGATTCAGCACCTACTAAGCTTCCTAAATTGGCTCAATGGGAAGTGAAAGATGCTGAGTCATGACATGGATTCTAGGATATGTTGATCAACTCCTTGTTCCTAATCTGAGAACATATAAAATTGCTAAAAAGATGTGGGAGTATTTAAAAAAGGTTTACTGCCAAGACAATACAGCCAAATGTTTTCAATTAGAATACGAGATTACTAGTTGCTCTCAGGGTGATCTCTCTATTCAAAATTATTTTTCTGGTTTTCAGAACTTATGGGCTGAATATGATGACATAATTTATGCCAAACTACCGACTCTTTTTGTGGTTCAAGAAGTGCATGAACAAAGCAAGCGCGATCAATTTTTGATGAAATTACGTCTTGAATATGAGACAGCCCGCTCTAATTTGATGAATCGTGCTCCTCCTTTTTTGGATGTGTGTTTTGGAGAGTTGCTTCGTGAAGAGCAGCGTCTTACAACACAAATAATTTTCCAGCAAAACAAAATGCATAATAATGCAATTGCTTATGCAGCTCAAGGGAAAGGCAAGGGTAAAGACATGCGACAAGTTCAATGCTATAGCGGTAAGGAATATGGACATATTGCTATTAACTGCTCAAAGAAATATTACAATTATTGTAAGAAGTCTGAGCATATTATCAAAGAATGTCCTACTCGTCTGCAAAATCGTCAAGCTAATCAAGCTGTTGGTTCAATATTGACTCCTAACATGGTTCAACAGATGATTACTACAACCTTTTCAGCCTTAGGACTTTAAGGTAAACACACTACACCAACTTTATCTTGCCTTGTGGACTCTGGTGCATCCAATCATATGACCAATTCTCTTGAGACTCTTAGCAATATTAAAAAATATCATGGAAATATTCAGATTGCTAATGGTAGTAAGTTACATATTCATGCTATTGGGGATATTAATTCTTCAATCAAAGATGTGTTGGTATCTTCTGAGCTTTCTACTAGTCTCATTTCAGTAGGACAATTGATTGATAATGATTATGATGTTCGATTTTCTCGTGATGGTTGTGTTGTGCAAGATTAGGTGTTGGGGAAGATACTAGCGAAGCGGCCTAAAGTTGGATGCTTGTTTCCTTTACACTTTTCCATTCTTAATTTTGTTTCTGTAAACAGGTGAAATATGGCGCAGACGTTTAGGCCATCCTAATTCTGTTGTCTTATCTCACTTGCTAAATTCTAGTTTCTCGGGCAATAAAGATCACTTTCCATCTCATAGTCGTGCAAAATGTTGTTTTGATATGATTCATAGTGATGTGTGGGGTAACTCTTGTTATATCTCATGCCAATTACAAATACTTTGTCACATTCACTGATGATTACAGTAAATATACCTGGATTTATTTTCTTCGTTCTAAATCTGAGGTTTTTATTGTCTTTAAAACATCTGTAGCCTATATTGAGACCTAATTTTCTTCAAAAATCAAAATGCTAAGGTCTGATTCTGGAGGCGAATATACGTCTCATGAATTTCATGACTTTCTCCAAACAAAAAGGCATTGCTTCTGAACGCTCTTGTCCATATACATCTCGGCAAAATGGTGTTGCTGAATGAAAAAATCGATATTTGTTAGATGTTATTCAAACTCTATTGATTGAATCTTTTGTTCCATTTAAATTCTGGGTTGAGGACTTATCTACAGCAGTTTATTTAATTAATCGCTTGCCTTCACGTGTCTTGAACTTTGAATCTCCATATTATCATCTTTTTCATAAACATCCCAACTATCTTGACATGCATACTTTTGGTTGTGTTTGCTTTGTTCCATTTGCCATCTCATGAACGCTATAAACTTTCTGCTCAATCTGTTAAATGTGCTTTTATGGGCTACAATATTTCACACTAAGGTTAGGTTTGCTATGATCCATGTTCTAATAGGTTTCGTATCTCTCGTCATGTTGTTTTTTTTTAAAATCAAATTTTCTTTTCTACTCATATTGAGTCTTTGCCAGAGCCACTTATCTTTCCTAATTTTGATGAGGTACCTAATACTTTTGACCGATTCAAGCTTGGCTTTGTGTATCAATGAAGGCAACGCCCAACTTTATAACTTTCTGATCTTGTTGCCACATCTGCACCTATTCAAATTGCTTCTTTCACAGACAATCAACTTTCACATGTCATTCCACGGCGTTCTTCCAGAATCACCCATCCACCGGATCAGTACGCCTTTTCCCATACATCTCTTCATACTCTTTTATCCAGTGTTCCTATTCCTTCATGTTATTCAAAGGTTGCTAAGCATGTTTGTTGGCTCAAGGCCATGGAAGAATAATTTCATGCTCATGTTGACAATCACACTTGGGATATTGTTCTATGCCCCCCAAATGTTAAAGTCATTGGCTGTAAATGGGTCTACTCTATCAAGCTTCGTTCAGATGGTACTCTGGATCGTTATAAGGCACGCTTGGTTGCCTTGGGTAACAAACAAGAGTATGACATCAATTTTGACGAGACTTTTGCTCCGGTTGCCAAGATGTCAACAGTTCGAATGGTTATTTCAATTGTTGCTTCACAAGGATGGCCACTTCTTCATATGGATATTAAAAATGTGTTTCTTCATGATCTTAAAGAAGAGATTTACATGGTTTCACCGTTGGGTTTATCTTCTTCCTCTTCTTTTGAATGTTTGCAAGTTGAAGAAATCTCTATATGGGTTAAAACAAGCTCCTCGGGCATGGTTTGATAAATTCAGATCCACTTCGCTCTAATTTTCGTTCAAGAGAGCCAATATGATTCATCTTTGTTTCTTTTCAAGACATCTACCGGTATTGTCATTCTCTTACTTTATATTGATGATATTGTTATCACTAGGTCCAATTTTGTCTTAATTTCTCGTTTGAAACAACATCTTCAAGCCTCATTTCATATGAAGGATCTCGGTCCTCTTACTTATTTCTTGGGTTTAGAGGTTTATACTGATCGTTTTGGTATTTTTTTGCATCAACATAAGTACACACAAGATTTGTTCATTTAGCTGGTTTCCAAGATGCTTATCCTGCAACTACTCCACTTGAAGTCAACATAAAGTACCGTTGTGAGGAGGGTAATATTCTTTCTGATCCTACTATATTTCGACAATTGGTGGGCAGCTTGAACTATTTGACTATTACTCGACCGGATATTTTCTTTGCTGTTCAACAAGTTAGTCAATTTATGACAAATCTCTGTCACCTACATTTAGCTGCTGTTCATCGAATCATTCGATATCTTCGTGGGATGCCTTGTCGTGGATTATTTTTTCCAACTGGTTCTCCTCTTCATCTTGTTGCATATAGTGATGTTGATTGGGCTTGTCATAGGTTGGTGTATGTTTCTTGATGATTCCTTGATTTCTTAGAAGAGCAAGAAGCAGGATCTTGTTTCTAAATCTTTTACGGAGTCTGAATATCATGCTATGTCTACTGCTTGTTCTGAGATTGTTTGGCTTCGTGGTCTTCTAGCTGAGCTTGGTTTCTCTCAGTCTACTCCTACTCTACTTCATGCTGATAACACTAGTGTCATTCAGATTGCTCCTAATCCTGTTTATCACGAGCGAACTAAGTATATCGAGGTGGATTGCCACTCTATTCACGAAGCCTTCAACACTCATATTATTTCTCTTTCTCATATTTCCGCCAACCTTCAGATAGCTGATTTATTTACCAAGGCATTGACACGACAACGCCATCAATTTCTAGTGGGCAAATTGATGTTTCTTGATCGACCGTATCATTTTTAGAGGGGATGACAACATATATGATATCAATCCTTAATTGACAGTATATATGATATCAAGCCTTAATTATGATAGCTGTAAATATATTATGGCTATAACTGCGTTAGCTGTAAATATATGTAATTAATAACATAGCTATTGTAATTAATAGCATATCTATACCTTCTTGATTTAGACAGATTGATTTAAATTGAAATTAACCTGTATTTATGGCTGAAAATCTGCTCTATAATTTTCTGTAAATGGCTAACATTTTCTATATAATGAGAAGAACTCTCATGGTGAGGGCATTCAAACCATTTGACAAATTTTTCATCTCATTAGCCGACCCATCTAATGGGATAAGACTTGGTTGTTGTTGTATAATATTCTGCAAGAAGAATAACCGGGAGAACGTCTATTTTTCTGAATTTCAATGTATGTTTCATGAATTTGCAATGAATGTTCTCATATCATCTTTTGGCATTGGATTGCTGTAACAGATATGGTGATATTCTGGAGGTTTTTTTGGACGGTGCAAAAGGGGAAGGTGAGAAGGAGATGGAATACTTTTTTGATCTCTGGTTTCAGCTTATCCATCAGTTACAGCCGGCTGCAATGATATTCTCTGATGCTGGTCCAGACAGTAGATGGGTAGGAGATGAGGCTGGAGTTGCTGGCTCTACTTGCTGGTCTCTTTTCAACAAGAGCGCTGTCACGATTGGGGATACTGATGAACAGTAAGTCTTCATTTACTGTATTTTGGTTATAAGAACTTAATTTGTATGGCATGGCATGAGTGCTATATGTTTGCAGGTGATTTGATAATCTGATAGAATTTTACAATGTTTGTATGTTTCCTCTGGTATTTTGCCACACTGACAAACTTATTTAGGAATAAAGTTCTTGCAACTGCTATGCAAGTTATGTGGATAATAACATCTGGTAAACTATATTTTTGTGTTACATTCCTTTACCCTCCTGCTCCAATCTTTTCACCTTAGTATATTCAACCTCGTGAAAAAAAAATCAGAATGGATGGTAATGTGTGGGTTAGATGAAATAAGAAAATGAAATATCAACTTGTAAGCTTACTGTGGCAGCAATTTGTTTGAAAGAATTATTTCTGTAAAGAAACAATAGGAGTATCTAGCAAATTTGCAACCAGAAAATAGCACACGAATTTGATGGTTCAGAACTCTTGCTCCTGTGCACAACGATGCAACTGATATTTTCTATGAGAAATACAATTAGAGAAGTACTTCTTCCATAATGGGGCCCAAAATTCAATTTCAAAGGCTTAGTGCTCCCTCTCCCAAATTCTCAAAACAGTTTCCTGCCAACATCTAGATTTATGAGTTAAATTAGGACAACTCAATTGATTTTTGAAAATATCATAGGAAAGACAGTAGGTATATAGAACATCATATCATTAGATTTCAACAATTTGTTTCCTTTCAAATAAATATCCATTTTGTCAGTATTATCTTAACACATCTGATAACAATAGAAAAACCTCCTAATCCCAACTAGTACATTATATTCCCAACTATAGGAAGCATTCTATTCTAGAGCGTACATTCTAAATTATTCCTTAAGTTGGCATCAAATCAGTTGGTTTTCTTCGAGCTTCAACATTGCTTTGTATTAGCATGAGTAATATAAATATCAGTCTACATTCTTCAAACAGTTGAGGATATTCTCACCTAAAACCATCTCTGTTGTGCCCTTGTGTCTTAGGATTCTCAAGGACATGTGGGCTCTTAATGATCACTGGTTAGTCGGTTATTCTATTTCATGATTGCAATCAACCTATTGGATTGTAAGGACTGCTTTCTGTAAAAAAAAAAAAAGAAAGAAAAAAGAAAAAAACTGCAGATATTAGATAATTAGTTAATGCACAAACATGGAAGGAAAGTTGACTATCTTATGGTTAGCTTTAGAGATTCGCTCAAGTAATGTATTTCACTATACAAATCTGGATTTCATCTATTAATTTTAATTAGTAGCTTAAATTTTTCATTAAAAAAGACAATAAAACTAAACCTGATTTATCACTTTGTAATTTTATTGTCTAGATAGTGCTTCAAATCAGTCATTAGTGCCTCTGATCTTTATGATAAAAGTGTATATTATTGTTTTCATTTCAACATGCTCATTCTAGGGTCCAAGATTCAGTCAGAAGTTTTAGAATCTAATTATCTTTCTTTTCGCTTATATTCACTAGTTATTCTCGGCATGGAGATCCTGCTGGAATCGACTGGGTTCCTGCTGAGTGTGATGTATCCATCAGGTCAGGATGGTTTTGGCACAGTTCACAGCATCCAAAATCTGCACTCGACTTGCTTGAAATATATTACAATTCAGTAGGAAGAAACTGTTTGCTGATACTGAATGTTCCTCCTAATTCAACCGGCCTTATATCTGATGAAGACCTTGAGGTTCTGCAGGACTTTGCTGTACTTCGCACTGCAATTTTCTCACATAACTTAGCTGAGATTGCCACCATTACAGCAAACAGCATGCGTGGGGGTGGTAGTGATGCAAGCTTTTCTCCATTAAACATACTCCATAAAAGTATCTACAATTACTGGGCACCTGATGAGGGTGAATTTGAGTGGGCTATATTCCTTCATTTTGAGCAATTGGTATCATTCAATGTGATTCAAATCCAAGAACCAATTCAAATGGGTCAACGTGTTATCGAGTTCCAAGCTGACATTTTGATACATGGAGAATGGGAGACAATAGTAAAAGGCACAACAATTGGATACAAAAGGCTACTGCGTTTTCCAATGGTAGAAACCCACTCTTTGAGGCTCACCATCAACAAGTCAAGGGCAGTGCCATTGATTGCTTATTTGGGCGTTCATGTTGACCCTTTCTCTGTAGTTTATAATTCATTTGGTGCAAAATCTTCCTCAATAAAGAAACATTCTAAGCAAAAATACAGAAGTTTTATTGGCACACTTGATGCTGCAATCTAGGAGATCTCAGTTCTTTGAAGATAAAATTTGCCATTTGAGTGAAAAAATCTTCTCTGAAAATGGTTATTGCTTCCAATTGTGCAACAGTATAGGTGTTTGGAATTTACTTGGAATTAAGTAGGATCTGTAATATATTTTCGTTGTGCAATCATGTGGACCAATATAAATAGATGAACTCTCAAAAATATTGATGTTCGTGTGATCCAAGAGGTGCCAGGATGGGTGTTGTTGTATTCAGGACTTATAGAAGTGATCAAGGCTTTGTAAAGCGCTTATTCTTCTTCTTTATCTTTTATCATACACTTGTGTTTTGTGTATCGTTGTAAAGACAAGATTATAAATGATTTCTCCACCTCTTGGGGGTTTTCGGGAAGGAGAAAATTAGTAGACACGCGTCTAGAAGTAGGTCTTGGAGTAGGAACCTGGGTGTTTAGAACTAAGAAAAAATTTGGTGTGTTTACTTATGTGCTTGTTTGTTTTATTTTTTATTTTCCCTATGTACTAATCATCCAAGCAAGCACAAATGATCAAGTGTTATACCCCTAGTGCCCCTATCAATCCTACAATTGGCATGGAGCAACAAAGCTAGAGGATTACAGTTTTCTTTAATTTTGCATTATTTCATTTATATTTTACAGTTGTTTATTTTTGTATAGGAAAGAAGGAAGCTTAATAGCGTTAGAGGATGGAGTTTGAAGAAAAACTTGACCGCAATATCTATGATCCATCGCCATTCAAAATGCAGGATTTTAATTATTGGAGGACAATAATGGAAAACTTGATCTTGATCGAAGATTTTGAAAGATGAGTTTTCATTAAAGAAAGAATTCATTTCTTCAAAAGATGAAAAAGAAGTGTCTCTCCAGAAGAACAAATGTACAAAAGCCAAACCAAGAGATCAGAAACAAATACTAATAGTAGAGATCTATCGATGAATCATCCTTCTCATTAATTAAAAACAATCAACCATCCACTTTATCATCTGAAAAAGGAAGTTGTCTCCAAGATATAATCGAATTGATTATTACATGATAAATTTATAGAATTGAGAAAGTCGAATCCCAATAAAATTCGAAGAATTACTTTTTTATGTGATTATTAACTTCGATTTCTTAATTTATTTCTTTCTAATAGTGTGAGGCAATCATAAAGGAGGGGGGCTATTAAGATGACGAATTTCATGAATCCGAAAAGAAAAATATAAATTAAAAAAAAAAATCCAGAGTTGAGAGGGAGAGTCTTGCTAAGGACTCCACGGGAATGAATGTGTCCTTTAAAAATAAAAATGATATTATATGCTTTCAACGTGGGGATAAAGGATTTTACAAGAATGTGTCTCATCACGAAGGGTAAAACTCTTGCACAATTAAAAGCGAAAGAGCATTTAATACGCTTCAAGTGTTAGATCACTACAAAAATTAAATAACCTTATACAAATATACCGTAGAGTTTTATTTGATTATGGAACCAAATTTAAGTCTAATAACGATAACAAAGTAATAAGGAAAATTTTCCCTAGACTTGACCAAGATAAAACCAATATAACTAAGGATTTTAAGTGGTGCAAAAAATCATCAAGAGAATGTCTACGAAGGTTATTAAAAGAAGGCTCGAATGTTGAGGCTCAATATGTAGTTTTCAGCAAGCAATTCAATTCTCTACTTCATCTAAGCAAGCTCTGCTCATATGTGCTTCGTCTATCTCCGACAACCAATGCCGAACTCCAAATCTCAACGTTGTCAGCAATATAGTCATTATTTGTATTGTTTTTCATTTATAATAGAGATATAATAGAGGTATAGTAAAGTGTTTCGATACTCTCTCCAATTATGAGAGGTTTCTTCACCTTCAAAAAAATTTTCGAAAGGAGAAGATATGGTACCTGCCTATTCAAAAAATGATCGAACGGATCATAGGTCTAGAGTAACAGTCTTAGAGATTGTTAACCAAGTAAACAATATGTCATAATCTGAGTTTATTTTCTGCTACATTCTGATTTATTTTTTGAAAGAAAGTTTTAAGCGAGTGATATTCACCCTTTCTCTATCGTGCTTTTTAATCCTTCAATTGGTATTAGAAAAAAGTCACTCTAAATAAGTTTTACTACCTTTCAAGCATTAATATTTCTTTATTATTTTTAAATTTATTGCATCACTTATCCAAGATCTCAAAAGCTCTTGGAGAAATTTTTGTCTCAATTTCAGAATTATAGAAATGACAACATCAAAAAGGATATAACACCGTTCATACACCTATATTCAATGGATGACTTCCGACTATTGGAAAGGCGAATGAAGTACTTTTTAAAGAATCATAAGAATCAAATTCAAATTGGGACGTGGTTCATAATGAAAAGATGTTTAACACTATCAGTCGACGAGCATGGTGGGGAAAACTAGACCATGGAAATCAAAAAGAAAGTCAAAGTTGACTCCAAGGCAATTATGACTATATAGTGCAGTCAAACCAAGGAACAACTCAATCGAGTCGGTCCCTTCAATAGTGCCAAGGATCTCTAGAACAAATTAATTGAACTCCACAAAAGAACCAATGATTCAGAGTCCAGCTTCATGACACTAATGGCTAAGGATAAAGTAGCTAGAGTCAGAATAACAGTCGGAGCTAGAATCAGATTCAGACCAGCAAGACTCAGACAATGAGGTAACATCTCCTTTAGTAGATAAATTGAACAATAATTGCTTGCTTAACCAATAAGTTTGGTAAATCCAATGCACATAATAGATCCCTTCTTAAGGAGGTAAAATACCTTAAGAGGAAGATCAACCTTAGTTCTTCAACTAAGCAGGTTCAAGAAGAAACCTCAACTCTCAACTCAAGTCTAAAAATTTGAGGAAGAGATTTCTCTCTTGAAAGGTCAAATTGAAGAACTTAAGGCAACATTGAAAAAGTTCACTTCAAACTCCAAGTATCTAAAACATGACACTTGAATCTCAACAAGCTGTGTACAACAAATCTGCACTTGGATACAAGTCAAAAACTTGTTATAGATCTTATATTTCTTTATTAAATAGACAAGTTGCTAAAATTAAAAAGTCAAAGCTTGGTTTCTGAAGTCATTCTTGATTAATCAAATAGGACATAATAAGTATTGGATTCCTAAGGATCAAATTCATGATGTAGAAAGAAAGTACCAAAATTGTGATGGCAATTTATCAAAGGGCATACGCAACAATCCGAAATTACCAAAGGGCGCAGCCATTTAAGTGAACTTCCAATTATACCCTTGGCGCCACAAAATGCCTTTTCCATTCCAATTTTTGAGACATCCGAACCACTTGTGCTTTAAAATGTGGTTCGGATGGCAAGGTTGCTCCATTTTTGGTCATTCTCTCTCTCACCGCAACAACGTAGTGTGCCCTAGTTGTTGAAGGAGGACATTGTGCGTGGCCTAGGTGTGCTTTAGTCGCTTGCTCATCCCTCGAATCCCTTCGCCCAACCAAAACCTAGGCTCCTATACAGGAAAGTGGTAGTGTGTGATCCTGAGGCGGCTTTAAGTGTTAACGTTGAAGTTGTTACTGCTCGGCACTATCAAAGTAGGATTTAGGGTTTCTGCAGGGTTGATTTTCATCATAATGGCTGGAAAAAGGTCTGTGGGTGGTTCATCGTCTTCTTCATTGGCATTAATCACCAAGGTATGTTAGCGATAGGCTTAGGTAAGAACAACATAGTTTGTGAAATTGTTTATACTTATTTTTGCTGAATAAATTTGTAATGTATAAAAACTGTAGGGTTCAGATGAGTTTAGGAAAAAATTACATTGGTGCAGTGTTTTAGGCCACTTTAAACATTTTGTTGAAGCATTTGAAATTTTAAATGATCAACACATTGCGAAGATCAAAGAGTCGCCCTTCAGTATTTTCTTGGACATTCAAGAATTGCAGCATATCCAGGGAATTTTGGTTAATATATTTGAAAGTTGGGATTCAACCTCGCAAGTTTTTAAATTCTCAGGTAATAGTTTTAATTATGAATTATAAACAATATCTATAGTAAGATAAAACTTGGATATAGTTAGCCTTAAATGATTGATATTTGATCAATTTAAATGAGTGAATTTAAGGTGAAATTCACTTCAGGCCCTCGGTAGGCCTGAAATGATTTTATTTCAGGCCTACCGAGGGTCTGAAGTGAATTTACTTCAGGCCCTCGGTAGGCCTGAAATGAATTATTTCAGACCCAACGTGGGCCTGAATTCAATTCATTTCAGGCCCAAAGTGAAATAAGTTGAAGCCTATATTGTTGATGATAACTAAATATTTTAATTGTTTCAGGTGTACCGGTTGCGTTCACCAGACGAGATGTTGCTTTGGTACTGGGTATAGTGGACCGTGGAGTTTCGGTCCCTATTAATTCAATTAAAGCATCGGGTGACCTCTATCGTACTTACTTCTCAAAAGAAAAACAATCTACTAGAACAAGAATTGAGAACTTACTTAAACATTATTCTAAAAGTGTTGAATCAGAGGATGATGTGTTATTAGTTTGTAAATTATATATTTTGTATATATTTGTTTGTGTTTTATTTTCGTCTAGTACATATAAGGTCCCTCTAGGGCTTGTAGATATAGTAGATGATTATGACAATCTTGGTAGATTCAACTGGGTGGAAGCTATCCATAAATTTTTGTCTCCCCAATTACCTAAGATTGGGGAATTATTTTCATCAAGTCAGGGAAACCAGAGGACAACCAACCTCCCTTACGTAAAGGGATTTGCTGGGCTTTGGCAGTGAGTAGAATATTGTTGATAAATTTTATAATATTTTGCTGTCATTAATGTAATTGTGTGGAAAACTTTGTGTAGGCATGGTTTTTGGAGCATATACCAATTCAAAAACCATACAATGTTGAAGGACCCCGAATAAATAAGTGGACGAATATTCCTTCGCATATTAGTAAGGTGAGGGACCTTATCAACCAAATCAGGTCCGAAGAGGTAATTATTCTAAACTGTGATCTATGTTAGTTTGATATAGAGGCAGTAAAATTTGTGTACTTGGTAATTGACAGGTGATTGTTGAAATAATTCCTAACCTACATGAAAACACATTGTTTGAGAACGTTGAGATTGGGGATGACATTCCACGGGCAATAGAGACATCACAAGGACATGACACAGAAGATGTAAGGTCATGTGGTGAATGCATTCTTAAAGACACCCTAATCAAGGAGCTAACAGAGGAGAATATATGTTTGAATGAAAGGGTTAAGGAATTAATTTCAATTATTGAAAAAAAGGGGATGGAGGGTCAAGAAAGCTATCCTGTAGTCAGTCCTCTTTCTGATCCAGTATCTTGTAGAACAAGGAGAGGACGTGACCGAAGTCGGTATGATTACAGGGATACTCCAATTGAGAGTCCAGTATGGCACCAGCTATTACATAAGGGGAAGTGGAGAAAGGAACAAATACCAAATGTCATGGACAAGGGAAAAAGGAAACTTAGTGAGGAGGATATGGATGAAGCAAGAGAAACCATTACTGTAATGGAAGTCATGTCTGAAGAAGATATAGAGGAGGAAAAAAGGACCTCCGAACTATACAAAATGAGGCAACAAGACATTGATGCATGTGAGTTATTTTTATCTAAATTACGTCAAATTGATTCAATTTGGTCATTAATTAGTTTGGTGTAAATTGTATCGATGTAGTTTGTGAAGAAGCATTTTATGAAGTCGAAGAAGAAAAATCAAGATAAAGAAGTGGCCTACATGATAAATAAATTGGAGAACCTAAAGTAAGTTATGAAACATAGTTTAGTTAATATATTTGGGGCTTTAATATATAATCTTATCAATTTCTTGGCAGGTTGGCTAATGAATTTATCTGGGAGGATGCACCCTTTGCTTTGAAATTGCATTCATTCTTACAAATCCTCAATGGAGAGGTTTTTACAAAAGGTGAGGTCATTGATGCCTTCTGTAAAATGTTATTTAGGGGAGCATCCACATCTGGTAGGTCATACAACAAGTCAATATATTGTTCAACCTTCTTCACAGTAAGTGATGTAAATTAGTATGAAATAATAGATTGTAGAAGACCTACTATTATGATGTGGTTATTAATAATTTTGATTTTGCAACTTGTTAGGCTTCAATAAGATCGTCAAGAAAGTTTTCCCTGCAACAAGTGATGAAGACGGATATGATAGAACAAGGGTTTAGATATATTTTAATACCTTTGTGCAGTGATAATACACACTTTCACTTGTTGGCGGTGGATACAGAAGCAATGACTTTCATTCATTTAAATTCTCTTGCTAGTGGCCATAAATAGAAGCATGATTTTGACTCAGCGGTGAGCTACCTACCTTTATTCATATATATGTTCATCATTTGGAAAAAAATGTCATTGAAATTCATGATATATTTGACAGGTAAAAGAACTTAAACAATATACTCGTGAGGAACTTACGACTATTCATCCATATCTACAAAGTCATCATCCCTTGGACAAATGGCCCTCCGTCAGACAAAAATGTCCCCAACAAGAACATAGGTCAGTAAGTGAGGAAGAGTTTGAAAATTTTAAAATCATCAAAGTATTTTATTACCCCACTTATTGAAATCAGAAATACTGTTTGTTATTTTCAGCGTGAACTGTGCCTTCTTTGTTATGCAATACGTCCGATGTCTCCTATATGATGAGAAGATGGATTTCAAACAAGGAGATATGACGAAAATGAGATTTGATCTGACAGTAAATATTATGGGAGACATGTATTGTAAAACATGAGACTGTCAATCTGTTGAAGTAGTGTTGTAAAAAAACATCCTTTGCTGGTGATTCAGCTCCATTTGAATAGAAATTGTGTAATTTGTATGAATATAATTTATTGTCCAGAAAAACAAAACAATTGTGTGAAACATCGGGTTAATGCAATGTAGTGTACCAACTGATACGGTAAGAAAACATAACTCATAATGATTTAGACTAAATTTGCACACCAGAAATAACATCTCTTTGGTTAATTCTAACTACTGATATATATCCAAGTATCGAAGGTCCATCAGTGGGTTTCTGATACATAATTTGAAAATATGACTTAATGGTCTCGAAAAAATTAAAAATTGGTGTGCATTCTGTATTGACATAGTAAGCTGGATTATCTCTACCATCAATTTAAAAAACTTGTTTCAAATTGTAAAAATTAATAATTAAATAAAATTACAGGATTTAGTCACAACTTGTAGATAGATATAGAATATTAATCTATAAATCATTATTTTTTATAATTCCCAAGGTGAGCATGAACTTAACTTTTAAGGCCCACGGTGGACCTGAAATAAATCATTTCAGGCCCACGGAGGGCCTGAAATAAAAACTTTTCAGGCCCAAGGAGGGCCTGAAAATAAACTTTCAGGCCCAAGGTGGGCCTGAAATCACTTCAATTCAGGCCCACCTTGGCCTGAAATCAAGTGATTTCAGGCCCACCGTGTGCCTCAACTGGGAAACATAAAATACTTCTGATTTAAGTTGGTGGATAATAAATTTTAAGTTGTATAGGTGTAATACGTTTATAGAACATAACTCATAAATATTGGTACTTAGTGTGCACATAAAAACCCACTGATATACCTAAAAACCTCCTATTGCAAACTACTGCTATAGCATTGGTGATACAGGAAGATCAGAGGTTTGGGCACCCAAAATCTCATCTCCTATCTCAACCCTATCTACTAATATAAGTTTCTCAGAATTCCAGATGTGGGAGGTCTATCATTGAGTTTTGGTCAAAACTCACTGATATACCTAAACCACTCCTATAGCATTGGTGATACAGGAAGATTAGAGGTTTGGGCACCCAAAATCTCATCTCTTAGCTCAACCCTATCTGCTGATATAGGTTTCTCAGAATTCCAGATATGGGAGGTCCATCAGTGAGTTTTGGTCAAAACTCACTGATATACCTAACCACTCCTATAGCAATGGTCATACAGCAAGATTAGAGGTTTGGCCACCCAAAATCTCATCTCCTATCTCAACCCTATCTACTGATATAGGTTTCTCAGAATTCCAGATGTGGGAGGTCCATTAGTGAGTTTCGGTCAAAACTCACTGATATACCTAAACCACTCCTATAGCATTGGTGATACAGCTAGATTAGAGGTTTGGCCACCCAAAATCTCATCTCCTAGCTCAACCCTATCTACTGATATAGGTTTCTCAGAATTCCAGATGTGGGAGGTCCATTAGTGAGTTTTGCTCAAAACTCACTGATATACCTAAACCACTCCTATTGCATTGGTGATACAGCTAGATTAGAGGTTTGACCACCCAAAATCTCATCTCCTAACTCAACCCTATCTACTGATATAGGTTTCTCAGAATTCCAGATGTGGGAGGTCCATCAGTGAGTTTTGCTCAAAACTCACTGATATACCTAAACCACTCCTATAGCATTGGTGATAGAGGAAGATTAGAGGTTTGGGCAGCCAAAATCTCATCTCCTAGCTCAACCCTATATACTGATATAGGTTTCTCAGAATTCCAGATGTGGGAGGTCCATCAGTGAGTTTTGGTCAAAACTCACTGATATACCTAAACCACTCCTATAGCAATGGTCATACAGCAAGATTAGAGGTTTGGCCACCCAAAATCTCATCTCCTAGCTCAACCCTATCTACTGATATAGGTTTTTCAGAATTCCAGATATGGGAGGTCCATCAGTGAGTTTTGGTCAAAACTCACTGATTTACCTAAACCACTCCTATAGCATTGGTGATACAGCTAGATTAGAGGTTTGGACACCCAAAATCTCATCTCCTAGCTCAACCCTATCTACTGATATAGGTTTCTTAGAATTCCAGATGTGGGAGGTCCATCAGTGAGTTTTGGTCAAAACTCACTGATATACCTAAACCACTCCTATAGCATTGGTGATACAGCTAGATTAGAGGTTTGGACACCCAAAATCTCATCTCCTAGCTCAACCCTATCTACTGATATAGGTTTCTCAGAATTCCAGATGTGGGAGGTCCATCAGTGAGTTTTGGTCAAAACTCACTGATATACCTAAACCACTCCTATAGCATTGGTGATACAGCAAGATTAGAGGTTTGGCCACCCAAAATCTCATCTCCTAGCTCAACCCTATCTACTGATATAGGTTTCTCAGAATTCCAGATATGGGAGGTCCATCAGTGAGTTTTGGTCAAAACTCACTGATATACCTAAACCACTCCTATAGCAAGGGTCATACAGCAAGATTAGAGGTTTGGCCACCCAAAATCTCATCTCGCTCAACCCTATCTACTGATATAGGTTTCTCAGAATTCCAGATGTGGGAGGTCCATCAGTGAGTTTTGCTCAAAACTCACTGATATACCTAAACCACTCCTATAGCATTGGTGATACAGCTAGATTAGAGGTTTGGCCACCCAAAATCTCATCTCCTAGCTCAACCTTATCTACTGATATAGGTTTCTCAGAATTCCAGATATGGGAGGTCCATCAGTGAGTTTTGGTCAAAACTCACTAATATACCTAAACCACTCCTATAGCATTGGTGATACAGCAAGATTAGAGGTTTGGCCACCCAAAATCTCATCTCCTAGCTCAACCCTATCTACTGATATAGGTTTCTCAGAATTTCAGATATGGGAGGTCCATCAGTGAGTTTTGGTCAAAACTCTCTGATATACCTAAACCACTCCTATAGCATTGGTCATACAGCTAGATTAGAGATTTGGCCACCCAAAATCTCATCTCCTATCTCAACCCTATCTACTGATATAGGTTTCTCAGAATTCCAGATGTGGGAGGTCCATCAGTGAGTTTTGCTCAAAACTCACTGATATACCTAAACCACTCCTATAGCAATGGCCATACAGCAAGATTAGAGGTTTGGGCACCCAAAATCTCATCTCCTAGCTCAACCCTATCTACTGATATAGGTTTCTCAGAATTCCAGATGTGGGAGGTCTATCAGTGAGTTTTGCTCAAAACTCATTGACATACCTAAACCACTCCTATAGCAAGGGTCATACAGCAAGATTAGAGGTTTGGTCACCCAAAATCTCATCTCCTATCTCAACCCTATCTACTGATATATGTTTCTCAGAATTCCAGATATGGGAGGTCCATCAGTGAGTTTTGGTCAAAACTCACTGATATACCTAAACCACTCCTATAGCAAGGGTCATACAGCAAGATTAGAGGTTTGGCCACCCAAAATCTCATCTCCTAGCTCAACCCTATCTACTGATATAGGGTTTTCAGAATTTATTGTCCAGAAAAAGAAAACAATTGTGTGATGTTGATTCACATCGAGTTGTTGCAATGTAGTGTAACAACTGATACGGTAAGAAAACATAACTTATTAGATATTTGGACTAAGTTTGCACACCAAAAATAACATTTCTTTAGTTAACTCTAACTAGTGATATATATCCAAGTATTGAAGGTCCATCAGTGGGTTTCTGATACATAATTTGAAAATATGACTCAATGGTCTGGAATTGAAATTTGGTATGCATTCTGTATTTTCTTAGTAAGATGGATTATCTCTACCATAAATTTAAAAAACTTGTTTCAAATTCTAAAAAGTAATAATTATATAAAATTACAGTATTTGGTATCATCTTGTAGATAAATATAGAATATTATTCTATAAATCATTATTTTATTTAATGCCCAAGGTGAGAATGAACTTAACTGATTTCAGGCCCACGGTGGGCCTGAAATAAAATGATTTTTGGCCCACACTGGGCCTAAAATTAAAACATTTCAGGCCCAAGGTGGCCCTGAAATCACTTCAATTCAGGCCCAGTGTGGGCCTGAATAGCTCCATTTCAGGCCCAACTTGGGCCTGAAATAAATTTATTTCAGGCCCAGGGTGGACCTGAAATCAAGTGACTTCAGGCCCACCGTGTGCCTCAACTGGAAAAATTTCAGGGTATCTGTTAACCATAAAATCCTTCTGATTTAAGTTGGTGGATAATAAATTTGTAGTTGTATAGGTGTATAAATCTGACACCATCTTTCTGGCCTAACTGATACGTTTATAGAACATAACTCATAAATATTGGTACTTAGTGTGCACATAAAAACTGACTGAATCATTCCTAAAAACCTCATATTTCAAACTACTCCTATAGCAATGGTGATATAGGGATTTCATCTCCTATAAAAATTTCATCTCCTAGGTCAACCCTGTCTACTGATATAGGGATTTCAGAATTTTAGATATGGTAGGTCCATCAGTGAGTTTTGCTCATAACTCACTGATATACCTAAACTACTGCTATAACAATGGTGATACATCAAGATTAGAGGTTCGGACCCCAAAAATATCATCTCCTAGCTCAACCCTGTCTACTGATATAGGGATTTCAGAATTTCAGATACGGTAGGTCCATCAGTGAGTTTTGCTCATAACTCACTGATATACCTAAACTACTGCTATAACAATGGTGATACATTAAGATTAGAGGTTCGAACCCCAAAAATATCATCTCCTAGCTCAACCCTGTCTACTGATATAGGGATTTCAAAATTTCAGATATGGTAGGTCCATCAGTGAGTTTTGTTCAAAACTCACTGATACACCTAAACTACTGCTATATCAATGGTGATACATCAAGATTAGAGGTTCAGACCCCAAAAATATCATCTCCTAGCTCAACCCTCTCTACTGATATAGGGATTTCAGATTTTCAGATATGGTTGAGCTAGTCAATGAGTTTTGCTCAAAACTCACTGATATACCTAAACTACTCCTATAGTAATGGTGATACAGCAAGATTAGAGGTTTTGACCCCAAAAATATCATCTCCTAGCTCAACCCTCTCTACTGATATAGGGTTTTCATAATTCCATATATGGTTGAGCTAGGATCAACCATTTTATTTCAGGCCCACCGTGGCCTGAATCATTTTATTTCAGGCCGACGGTGGGCCTGAAACATTTGATTCAGGCCCACGGTGGGCCTGAAATCATTTTATTTCAGGCCCACCGTGGGGCCTGAAATCATTTTATTTCAGGCCCAAGGTGGGCCTGAATCATTTTATTTCAGGCCCACTTTGGGTCTGAATAACTATTATTTCAGGCCCAGCGTCATTCATCTATATGTGAATTTTAGAGCCTTGAAAATTAAATATAAATACATATGAAATATATTTAACCTAATTTAAATTAGAAATATATTTGAAATATAACAAAGTAAATTGCATATAATAAATCAGAAATATATTTGAAATATAACAAAGTTAGTTTGATTTTTATAAATAAAAATAGATATAACCTAAGTTATATTTATAATACAAATAAAGAAAAAAGGGCCGCCTAGGGCCTGAAATCTTTTTTATCAGGCCCAGCAGTCACTCAGCTTTATAGCGTCCCTTAGAGCCTAGTGCTCACCAATCGTCTTCTAGCTTCAGATTTGTTGCGATTTCAAGGTAGCGTGCTTGTTTTCATTGGAGTAGTTGTGGGCGACATCCTCGTCATCGCACTAGTCGAAATGTACGTACCCTAATTTGTAGTTTGTGATCTCAGTTCTTGCCTTTCACCTAGGGTTATCGATTGTTTTCAGTAATAGACTGAATTTGAGGAGGCCCATTTTATGAACGAATTCTAAGTGTCATTGTTTGTTTGAGTCAAATAATTGTTTGTTTGATGGTTGCTAAGTTCGGTATGGGTCAAAAAAGATCATCTTCAAAGAAAGCTGCTCCCACCAAATCTAAGAAACAACAAGTCCCTGGGGGAAGTCATGGGAAAAAACAGCTGCCACAACGAAAAATCAAATTGCCTACCGAGTATACAAGTTTTGCCAACAGAGGTCGAAGTAAACAAATGAACTGGAAAAGTAGTCTTTACCATTTCAAAAATTTTATTGAATCTGTTCCACCCACACCAGCACAAGAACAATTGCTTCGAGAAACACCCTTTTCTTGGGTCCTCGACCTTCCTACTAGTTCTTGTGTAAGACCCCAGGTTCAGAACATGTTTGATAATTGGGATGAAGAAGAACAGAGCTTTGTATTCCATGGGAAAAACTCAATTTCACAATGGTTGATATATCAGTTATTCTAGGGCTACCTGACCATGGAGAGATAGTCAAACTTGATTTGAATGAGGCCTCCAGCCCACTGTACAAGGAGTATTTTGAAGATTCCAGTTGTTCTGCACGGCATTTGGAGAAACTGCTAATAAAGTCTACATCCAATGACAAGCTGTACTGTCAGTTATATATACTCTATTTTTTTTGTACAGTGCTATTTTGTGGTAGTAGCAGCATACTTGTCATTCCTGCCCTGTCACTTATTGATTGCGTAGATGATTTTGACAATATACCAAACTACAATTGGTGTAATGCCGTGTACAATTTCATGGCTCCTCAGTTGGGAGCCATTGGAAAGGAGGTGACATTGAGGCATAGACCACATGTAGGTGATTCAACCTAACCGGCCAAGGCTCCCTTGCTCAAGGGATTTTCAAATATTTTGGCTGTAAGTGAGAGCACATATACCTGCTAATATAATTTCATGATGGATATTATTTATTGATTATAATGATGTTGCAGGTATGGGTTAATGAACATATTAGTATTGCTGCTCCTGAACATCCTCATAGATTGCCAAGAATACTTTGGTGGACTTGGCCTAAAGCCCATGTTGATACTATCAAGAGGATGATAGACCGTGTGGCCCCAAATTTAATTATTGTTGATTTAATTCCGTTTGATATAGAGCATGATTTGGTACTTGACTACTCTCCTCCAACTCAACCACTTGAGGTAGAATGTGAGGTATTACAGCAGGCACCAGAAGGAAGCCAGGCAGCACAAGGAAGCCTACAGCCCTTACAAATGGAAGCCTGCAATATATGTATAGAAAAACAAGAACAAATTGAAACCTTACAGCAACAATTAAATATAGTAATTAAAAGTTTGGAGGAAGCCAAAAGTGAGACGACATCAGCCATCAGTGCCAAGGATCAAATTATTGCTCACAAAGAAACAATAATTGCAGAGAAGGAGTCCCAGCTGAAACAAAAAGATGACATCATTGTTGAAAAGGATAAAATAATTGGTGACAAAGATTTGCAGCTTAAACAACAAGAGGAGCAAAATGATAAAAGGATAGCTGTAAGAGAGGCTATCATACTTCAGTCTAACAAAAAAATCAAACAGCTGCATGACCAATTGCAAAGCAAAGGGTCAGATGAAGGTGAGCCACTTGCCAAAAAAAGGAAAATAACTCAGGTTAGACAAACCTACAAGGCCAAAGGCAAGGGCAAACAAGTTGTTCAAGAGAAGGATGAGGAGGAAGATGAAGATGAAGATGACGAGCCTCCTACCCCATCAATCTCAGATACTTCAACGCAAACAACAAAATCTGCGACCTCCACCCAAACTAACATATCTGAACATCACGCAGCTAAAGCTAAAGAATTTCAAAAGGTGAAAAGCAAAATCGTGAAGAATTCCATGGCATTCTTTAAGAAGACTAAAGATGCAGAGATTGCTGAAACATTATTAAAGCTTAGTAAATTAAAGTGAGTTAGTTGCTATTGCGTTTGGAAAAATATTATAAAACATTGATGATTATTGACATTCATTAATAAAATTTAATCATTCACATTGTTATAAAGTTGCTTATCTTATTTGCATGTAGGTATGAGTTGAATCCAGTATGGTCCAATGGGACCTTTACATTAGATATGCTATCTTTTTTGACAATATTTGATTGGAATGACTACACCACCGGGGATTGCATCAATACATACTGGACTATTCTTGGAAATGAAGCAAAAGCGTGTAACTCACCATACCAGCCCTCCATATTCTGTGGGGTGGGGTTTGATGTAAGTCAATTAGCTACTAAATCATTATTGTTTTTTTCTATGATTTAGTCCGCTGACACTTGCTTTTTAATAACCATAGGAACTTTTTGAGGCGATTCACGCTCAGGCTTTTGAACAAACTATTGCTACTGATACGGATAAGCCAATTAGATATATCATCTGTCCTCTAAATAATGCAGATGATCATTGGCATCTAATGGTTATTGACCTCGTGGAAGGTAGTATTCATCATTATAATTCTCTCGGCGCCACAGAAGGGTACACTGCCAAATTTGAAAAAACTGTAAGTTTTCTATTTCGTAGATATAACTCAAAAAAAAGTTTCATACCAATATAATTGTTACTAATGTCATATCTGTGTAGGTGGCATTTTTCAAAAATTTGAACTGGTCTTATTACAAGACATGGAATAAAGGATTGCCTTCCATATCTGGGACAGAGTTCAATAAAATTGTTGTAGAAGGACCCACCCAAAGCTGATCGTAAGAGGATGTTTATTTTTGTTAAAAATAACAATGCATTTCATGGTTGGATGTCTCAAATGACAACAATGTCAATATTGGTTTTTCAGGTTGGATTGTGCATTTTTCATGATGCGGTATGCAGAAAGTCTAGTTTTTCAAAGACCTACAGATTTTACCCAAAAGCAAATGAAATACTATCGATTTCAGGTGGGCTATAAAATAATGAAAGACAAGTGCTGGAAGATTTAGCTAAATCTGTAAATAGTATTTTTGTTGATACTATGTATATGTAATTGTCATCACAAACATTGTATATTTGTAATTATATAATCCATGTACTCCTTTTCAAATTAATGAAACTTTGCTTCGGATCATTGTTTTTGTCTCATATATGATCTGTAATATGTAATTATTGTGGAACTCATCAATAATATTGAACCTTGCTTTTGCTAGAATCATTTTAATTCAGGACCACAGTGGGCTTGAAACAAAAGGATTTTAGGGAACCCACTCAGGGCCTGAAACAAAATGATTCAGTTGTATAATGTAAGTTTAATGACAAACAATATATGTTTGTAGTTATAATGTATGTAAACCATTTTCATACTCCAATGGAGCATTGCTTTCGATCCTTGTTATTGTGTAATCTCTAATCTATAATCTGTCATCTTGTCGATACTATAAGTAATATTGAACCTTACTTTTCTTCTACCCTAATTTTAAATCACAGCCCACGTTGGGCCTGAAATGAGATTATTTCAGGCCCACGCTGGGCCTGAAATGAAATTATTTCAGGCCCACGCTGGGCCTGAAATAATTTCATTTCAGGCCCAGCTGGGCCTGAAATAATCTCATTTCAGGCCCACGTTGGGCCTGAAATAATATCATTTCAGGCCCAGCATGGGCCTGAATAATATCATTTCAGGCCCAGTGTGGGCCTGAAGTGAGATTATTTCAGGCCCACGCTGGGCCTGAAATGATATTATTCAGGCCCAGCGTGGGCCTGAAATAATCACATTATTGGGCCTGACACAATAATCTCATTTCAGATTTCAAATAATTCAATATTATAATGATTAAATATTTTATATAAATATACATGTTGTCAAATTATTTTTAATATAAAACAAAAAGGAGAGTACCTACATAGACATTGCACCACAATTTAATTCCATCCACATCATTACCTCATATTTTCAGAAGTTGGCACAACAGTAGTTTTGATTCATGGACCTATTATATTTGGATTTCTCAAAACTCATTACCAGTAGTTAGAGTTTAGATAGCTAGGAGATGGAATTTTTTGTCTCCAAACATAGTCCTAATGATTATCAATTACGTGTTAATACAATATCTATCAGTTGGCACAGAACAATGAATCAACATAGCAAACAAACAGAGGGTCTCAAATGACAGATATTCACAAACCATAGGACTTCAGGACTTCAAGACCTGAAATAACATTATTGTGGGTTTTAAAATCCGAAAACTTCACAACTACTCAATTCTGCTTACATAAATTTACACAAGAAGAAATGTATCATAATATTGAAATACTTCTTCAAGTGACAACATTAACAACAATTAGTTTTTTGACAATACTATAGCTGTACAATATACAAAATATATACATTCAGTTATCCTCCATACAAAATATACACTTCAATCAGAATATTGGGTCACTACATATACCAATTAACTCAAGACCTTGGGGCTGGCGGCATTCTACATGTCCTTTTATTATGACCAAGTTATTTGCACCGGTTGCATTTTACTTTGACCTTGCCATTGTGTCTGGACTCTATCCGTGCCTTTTTTCGTCTACCAGGCTGCACAAGGCTACGGGGACATAGAACTGTAATGCCGTTTACTCCAGTAGGCCAAAACTGCTTGCTTCTACAAGGGAAAATACGATCCATGTAAACCCACTTCCAAGTTTCAGAATAAAAATAATGCTCACAATATGGGAGTGTATCCATGTTCCTGTGAATGATTATGGCAATAGCATGTGAGCAAGGAAGTCCTGAAATTTGAAACTCCCCACAATGACAAAACTTTTCTTCCAAATCAACAATGTATGAAGTGCCCCATGTTTCTACTTCTATTTCTGATTGAGAGTAAGGGTGAACCTTTTAAGCTCTTGCTTTCTCTCTCCTTGAATCCATTTCTTTTGTAGCATAAGGTGTCAAAGCAACATGTCATTTGGAGACTTCCTCTCTACGGTTATAGAACCATTGAGCAACTTTTCTTCTTGTATTATCAATTAACCTGTTTATGGGAAGCTCACGTGTAGACTTGAACAAAGCATTTAAGCTCTCCACACAATTTGTGGTAAGCATTCTGTACCTTCTCCCTGGAAAGTGTGCATTTGCCCACCTTTTAGGGTCAATGTTGTGAAGCCACTTATAGGCAACTGGATGTTTTTCAAGCATTGTCTGCATTATCATATCATATTGGAGTGTTGTGTTGGCTCGTGCTGCCGCCTAAAACAAACCTACAGCAGCTCTGCTTCCAGTACCAGTTACCATATTACAACACATGTGGTGGCAACAAAAGGCATGATGCGCGTTTGGGTAAACTTTTCTAACTGCTAATATAATGCCCCGATGTCTATCTGATACTATGGTGATTGAGTGATCATCGACACCAAAGAACCTCTTTGTATGCTCCAAAAACCACTCCCATGCAGACCCACATTCAACTTCAGCTATTGCGAAGGCAATTGGAAGAACATTGTCATTACCATCAATCGTCGTTGCAATCAACATTACTCCCGGATACTTTCCTCTTAGGTGTGTGGCATCAATTCCGATAAGTCTACACAAATAAGACCTGAACACCCTTCGGCAAGCACCAAAAGCCCAAAAACACCGCTGAAACTGATTGTGACCATTCCTGCATAGTGTCACATACGTTTCAGGATCTCTAGCTCTTAACTCACGCAGATATTGTGGAAGATCTCTATAAGCCTCATCATAATCTCCAACAACCTTTTTCAATGCTTTCTCCCTAGCTATGTATGCTTTTCTGTATTATATGGTCACTCCAAATCTAGCTTTAATATCTGATATAATCATACTTGGTTTATATTGTTCATTATGAAGAAATTGCTCTTCAACAAAAGAAGCAACAAATGATGAAGAGCATGCATGATGATCAACACTTTCCCTAACAGTTCCACATTGGTGTTCCTTTATATATTTTGTAACAGTGAACTCTACTTCCCCCCTTGCTACTACTCTCCATGTATATGGTTGGTTGAAGCACACTACTTTAACTCTATTTTTCGGGTGTCAACTGGGTTATATCTCATATGCTTAACCATGACATGTTTGACAAGTGCATTCTTGAATTCTTCTCTAGATGGAAATATCTGCCCCACAAAAAATTCATGCCCATCTCTTGCCTCTACCTCTCCAATTGGCCCAGCAAGCAATCGAGAATTTAAAATATAAGGATCTTCAGCTAATGGAAACTCCTTCTCTAAGTCACTGTACTCATCTGGGGGGAATTCATATTCCTCAATCTGCATATCATCGGCTTGGAATTCTAGTACACTTGTAATGGGTTCTAATTCATCTGCATTCCGGCTTTCAATTCCTTCCTCCCCACTCCAGGTTGCCTCAAATAATTCAACAACTCTTGTAGAAGAATTCAAACCCTCACCTTCTATATTAGTTGCTTCTTCATTTAGATCAATTGTCAAATTCCTTGTAATTTCTGATCCATTCCCCGTGACAGCATTATCATCAAGAGTATTCCATATTTCGGATAAAATTTCGTCAACAACATTATCATCCCTGAAAAATAAATTACAATTACATTTTCCAAACTTTGAAAATCATAATCAAGGACCTAGGAAGGCCTAAGGGCCTGAAATATTTTGATTTCAGGCCCTCTGAGGGCCTGAAATCTTTTCATTTCAGGCCCTCATAGGGCCTGAAATCATATTATTTCAGGCCCTTGGAGGGCCTGAAATCTTTTTATTTCAGGCCCTCATAGGGCCTGAAATCAGTATATTTCAGTCCCTCGGAGGGCCTGACTTATATTGATTCAGGCCCTCCCAGGCCCTCAAATCCAATGAATTTAGCCCCTGTAAGGGCCTGAAATCTTTTCATTTCAGGCCCTGGGAGGACCTGAATTCCTTTTATTTCAGGCCCTCCCAGTGCCTGAAAATAGCATATTTCAGTCCCTCCTAGGGACTAAACTCCTTTAATTTCTGGCCCTTCTAGGGCCTGATATGGTAATATATCACCCCTAGGTCGAATTCAAGCATTTATTTATCTTAAGTTTAACAAATTTCAGAGAGCCCTTATTATGTAATGCATATCACCCTTAGACTCCTCCAAACATAAAAATTGTAGCAAGAGTTGATAAGTATAAAACTAGCTCTGATACCATATCAAAGATATCAATCATACGTACATTACTATTTGTATTTGTTACCAATCTGTTGATTGCTTTTTCTCCTTCAATACCTATCTTCCTCAACTGCCTTGATAAATTGAGTTGTGCAAGGTCGAATAATATACGCACCCTCGTGATGATTCGACTTGTGCAAGGTAGTAATATATATATAGGCTGAGAAAATTTCCACTACCTGGCCATCCGAACCACAAATTATTATTTTACTGCAAAAGTGGTTCGGATGTCTCGAAATTGTCAACGAAAAAGGCATTTTGTGGCGCCAAGGGTATAATAGGAAGTTTACTTAAACGGCTACGCCCTTTGGTAAAATAGAAACCATGGTGCGCCCTTTGGTAATTTCGGATTGTTGCGTACGCCCTTTGGTAAATTGCCCAAATTGTGATCCAAGGGGAGATGGGGAAAATTTTTATCAAAATAAAAGAATCAATCTAGGGGGAGCTTTCATTCTTAATTTTTAATATGCATGCTTGATTTAATTATTTTTTTATTAAATGATTAATTTAGAATGGTTAGATAGGACTATAATGGCTATATAGGACTAGAATGTCTAGATAGGGCAAAGGAATGTTAGATCTTGACGACATAGTATCAGGACTTGGTGTGCTAATAGTACGTTAAGTGATGTGTGCCCTACAAATGCATGGGATGTCGTCAAGTCATAAAAGGTATCGTATCCACAGGGACTAATTAGCAAGCACTAAGGAGCTTTGCTAAAGTAAACTAGCTAAGCAAGCCGAATGAGTAAAAAGATTTGCACAAGGACAAGATCTAGAACGAGAAGAGAGTAAGAATGCTAGAAGCTAAGAGAACTCGGTGTGAAGACTAGGAAGAGAGAATGTCCTAGGGTTTAGGTTTTCTTATGGTGGTCCTTGATGTTCTATGGTTGTTAGTGTCTTGATCTCAATGATTTGGCCTTGTAGGATGTCTAACTAGATTATCGGGGTGACCTCGCAATTGTCATGCTGGAGTGTCTTCCCTATTGACTATCCAATGCTATCATTTAGGCAAAGTAACCCAGAATATCTAGTTAAAGGATTATCCTTGTCACATAGGGCTCCCCGGTCATCAATTTTGGATTACACAACTCACATCCTAGCACGAGATTAGGAAAAACCCATTAAGAGCATGGCTAGGTTCATCCTTGTGTGGAAAAATGGCCTCCAAATCAAGAGAATGCTCAAGGTTGTTCGGTTAAAAGGATTATCCTTGTCACATAGGGCTCCCCGGGCATACGACCTTGAGCATATCCACTAGATAGAGGTCATTCCACACATCCATTCAATCAAACACAACAAACCAAGTATACACGAAGCGATCTAAGCATAAAACATTCATTGAAGTATTTAATCAAACAAAAACCATGCAAATCATGTCATCAATACAAGGGCACAAGGGATAACAAAGTAGAACAGCGGAAAACAAATTACTCTTTTTCTTTTACTTGGTTCGGAGCCTTCAGCAACTCCTACTCCAAGGCCCGCGATCCTCGACCGCTTCGTTGGGCAATCCACTAAATCTCTTTCTTCGAAAACCTTTCGAAGGAAGCACATCATACAAGATGTAACGGAGGTTAGTAACAATCTACTAACTCCCTTTTAAGATGCAAATATAAGTACGAAATGGAAATGCAAATATATCGACACTAAAGTGAAGATCTTGAGCGCAATGTGTCGATGAGCTTTTTAGCATCATAGTAGCAGATCATGAGTAGTTCATCAACGCAAAAAGATAGAATAGGGCGAGTAGAAGTCGTCCTGAAAGTACTGATCTCGAGCTCCTTATATAGGCTATTGGAAACGAGATGGCTATAGAGGGGGGGCGGGTGAATAGCCTGACCCTCAAGACTTAGTCGTTTTCAAATTTCTCTGCACTTAGGTTAGCCACAACGGAAGCAATACAAATATAACAGCAGAAACAGAAATGCAGGGAAGGAAGAATACAAACCAATACGCTAACAATGGTCATTTACAAGGTTCGGGGATAACTTGCCCCTACTCCTTGGCGTGCCCGTAAGGTGGGTGATCCCTTGATCGTCGGCAGATCAAGCCCCGGTGACCCGGATAAAACAGCGCCTCCTTCTCGGTGGAGAAACCTCTCCACAAGCGTCTCAATAGGATACAAGATAAGCTCACGAGACTAAGAGAAGGATAGCTCACAAAGATGAAACAAGAACGCTCAAGCACCAAGCAACAGAGAGCACAACACACAGCCCAGCCAAACTCCTCAAGTTCCTGTCTGTTTTTCCCGTTCTCGCTCCTCTGCTTCCAGCCTCGTCTTAAGCATCTGCTCCCATCACCAGGCTCTCCATCAGCATCCACTGAAGCCACAACCTAACCCCCTGACTCCCTGAGCACTCAGTCCACTGAAGACCCTCTCCAGCTGAGCCTCCGTCAGTTGCCAGCTGCTCTCCAGACGCCGTTGAGACTTGAAACAAGGAAACAGCCAAACCTGCTCCAAGGAAAGCCTCCCATTGACTCTCCTCCAATGTTTGAATCATCCCTGTAAAGCCTGCACACTCCAATAGAAGCTTAGCAACTCATATCAACATATATCAGCAGTGTATCAGAGAATCGACAGAGAAAACAACGCGATCAGAGCTTCTGACAGCATATTTGAATTAAAGTTCTGCTCCTGATCGGTCCCCAGACCGATCAGGGAGGAGCCTGATCGGTCACCAGACCGATCCAGCAGTTTCTGCACACTCCTGATTGGTCCCCAGACCAATCAGGCTCCTGCCTGATCGGTCACCAAACCAATCAGGCTCCAGCCTGATCGGTCACCAAACTAATCAGGCTTGAGTGAACAGTGATTCTTTAATCAAATCCTAAGTCTCTGATCGGTCACTGGACCATTCTGGACCTGATTAGCAAGGGAACTCAACTCACTGTTCGCTCCCTGATCGGTCACCAGACCGATCAGGAGCTGTGCAGTGAGTGAAACACACACTCCCTGATCGGTCACCAGACCGATCCGACATCACTGGATCGGTCACCAGACCGATCCACGAAGAAGCAGCGTGTCAACTCCCTGATCGGTCACCAGACCGATCCAGGGACGCAGACCTAGCCTTCCAAGCTAGAATTTCATTCACCTTAGCCCTCCAAGCTAAGGATTTTTCAATCTAACTCTCCAAGTTGGGAATTTGCACCTAACCCTCCAAGTTAGGACTTTTCACCTAGCCCTCCAAGCTAGGACTTTTCACCCAACCCCTCCGAGTTAGACCCTCATCCAACCTAGCCCTCCAAGCTAGGCACCTGACCCTCCAAGCCAGAACTTTTCATCTAACCCTCCAGTTGGGACTTTTCACCTAACCCTCCAAGTTAAGACTTTTCACCTAGCCCTCCAAGCTAAGACTTTTCACCCAACCTTCCGAGTTAGGACTTTTCCACACCTGGCTTCACTCACCAGGACTCGGCTTCACTCTCCGGGATTTCCAACACCTGGCTTCACTCACCAGGACCCGGCTTCACTCTCCGGGATTTCCAACACCTGGCTTCACTCACCAGGACCCGGCTTCACTCACCGGGATTTCCAACACCTGGCTTCACTCACCAGGACCCGGCTTCCAACACCTGGCTTCACTCACCAGGACCCGGCTTCACTCACCGGGATTTCCATCACCTGGCTTCACTCACCAGGACCCGGCTTCACTCACCGGGATTTCAACCTAGCTTCACAAGCTAGGACCTGGCTTCACTCACCAGGGTTTCATGCCCAGTCCCCGACCAGGACTTTAACCCAAATTCGCTCAACCAAACTTAAATCATTGTCAAACACCAAAATAACAACCGGGCCAGACTGCATCAACAATCTCCCCCTTTTTGTTGTTTGACAACCCGATTTAAGTTTAGGTATCAATCAATTGAAGTCCGTTCAATTCTCATAAGGGAATCATGATCCTCCCTCTATAATAACCATAAACTTAATCAGCCATTTTCTCCCCCTTTGTCAAACATCGAAAAGGGTATGGTTATTAAGTTTAAACATACCTCCCCTCAAACCAAGGGTCTCTCCCCAAACCCAAAATAATCAAAGGATACTTTTTGAATCGCATATGAGAGGCATATACCATAAATGTATCATGGCAACAATGTATATGCATCATACGACAACATTTATCGCAGTTCCATCAGACTGATGATCGGTACAGAAAAATTTCTGATTTATCTATGAACGATCAATTTTCAGAAAAATTTCTATAATTCTGATTCGTTCAAGATCGGACTGCATTAACACTTGGACTTCCATGTGAAGACATATACAGAAGTATATCATGGTCAAATACGTATATGCTTCATAGGATGAGTAAGAAACGCAACTGTATCTGAAACATAGTCATGATTGGTCTCCGTGACCAACCAGGTCTGTTGATTACGTGATACAGAAGGATATCTGATTAGTCTGATCAGATTTCGAAAAATTTCAGAAACTTTGATACGTTCCTGATCAGACTGCATTAACAATTTGCATCCCATAATAGGAGAGAGGACTCTATTGATATTCGTCATTTCAGAAAAATTTCCGAAACACGACATTAAGAACAAGAGTCATGACTCAACAAACCCTTTCTTATGAATTTGAACATTCCAACATAGGTTTGTATCAAATCACTATTAAGTACCAGGTTTGTATTACTTGAACAATTTTGTGCTCCCTTAGTACCAGGTTTGTACCAATGGATGATCAAGTATGTTTCAATTGTACTTGGTTTGTATCAGATTTGTGTGTGGTATGATCATTACACTGATACAATGAGAAGAGATTGGCTTGAGGAGGTTTTGGATCAATTTGGAATGATCTGGGAGCTCCTTGATCAGAGTTGGTTTGATCAGTCACCAGACCGATCAGAAGCACCCCTGATCGGTCGGTGGACCGATCAGGGATGATACAGAATGGTTTCTGAAACTGATCAATTTCAGAAACAAGTTCGTTTCAACTCTTAATCACTCTAATCCCTAATACAATCAGATTTACTCCCTAAATGAGTTCCATTAACCATAAATCATTTAATCAAAATAAGCAATCTGATTTGGGTCTCTTAACTAAGCTTCATTTCATATCAAGCATTAAGAATTTCCATGGATCAATATACCATCACTAGGTTGACTGATCAATTATGTTCTAAGCATGTTCTTAGCATAATCTTGAGTTTTCAAAACAGTTTTATGTCAAAGCATGATAAGTATGCTCTAAGCATGAACTTGAATGTCAAAACATGTTTGTATCAAAATTCCAAGACAGGTATGTTGGTGCAGAATGCACCCAAGTCAAACCTGTGTTTTGATAATGGCAACATAGGTCAAAAGTTAAGTCTTACTTGTGTTTCTAACAAGTTACTCTAATGTGCAGAGATAAAGTCCTAGCGAAGGACTGCTAGGCAACTGGCGAAGGACTGCCAGTAGCAAAGTCCTAGCGAAGGACTGCTAGGCAACTAGCGAAGGACAGCCAGCATCCAAGCCCTAGCAAAGGACTGCTAGGTAACTGGCGAAGGACAGCCAGCATCCAAGCCCTAGCAAAGGACTGCTAGGCAACTGGCGAAGGACTGCCAGTATCCAAGACCTGACAAAGGACCGTCAGGCAAAAGTCCAACCAAAGGAGCGGTTGACATCAGGTAAATTCTCCCGAGAGGAGTAGGTGAGGACGCGTTCCCCGTCGAGGGAACAGTAAGCGTCGGTTCGACCTAGGGCTCCATTTTGGAGACCAAAGTCAGAACCAAGACAGCTAAGGCTGTATAAACTAACAAATTAATGCTTTATTTTGTTTTCGGACTAATCCTGGATGCAGGACCAAAGGAACGTGTGTCTGCAGCTCAGAGAGCCTCAAAGGAGTGAGGCAGCAGCTGAGTAGGGCGCCCTGAGTGTCTAGGGCACCTCCAAGGTGAACAAGAAACAGGTAAAGCAAAAAGGAGTTCGGCTAAGCACTGGTCGAGGGCGCCCTCAGCAGCCAGGGCGCCCTCAGCGCCCAGGGCGCCCTCAGGAGCCAAGGCGCTCCGCGCCTATGCCAGCGAGGCCGATCAACTCTATCCAGCCGAGAAGACCGCGTCAACCAAGGCGCCCTCAGCGACCAGGGTGCCCCAGAGGTCAAACCTCATCCCTATTCAGGTGGGATAAAGCTTGACCGAGCGAAGTGTGGATCGGCTGACACGTGGCAGGGCGCCCCCGACGTCCAGGGCGCCCTAGGTGCTATAAATAACACCCCTCGACCCCAAGCTTCATCAATAACTTCCATTCAACGCCTTAAAGCTCTTCTGCTCTCGCGACTTACTCCGGAAACCTTCCAACACGAGCCGACGACGTCCTGCTGCTCCGAGAAATTCGATCTACTTCGGACGTCGGTAAAGAAGAGCGTGTTTTGTTTACTGCACTTATTTCTTTTAATCAAATTATTGTAAACTGTTTTGCGCCTATATAGAATTGCCCAAAGTAAACGGTCAACGACCGTGGGCCTTGGAGTAGGAGTCGACACAGGCTCCGAACCAAGTAAAATCTACTGTGTCTGTGTGTGTGTTGTGATTTTTAATTTCCGCTGCACTTGCTCTTAATTTTCCGAAAGAAAAACGTATACCAATATTCACCCCCCCTCTATCGGTGTTCTCGATCCAACAAGTGGTATCAGAGCGGGGAAGTTCAAACCTGGTGCAACCACCAGTTTGAAATTTTTTTTGGATTTTATTTTTCTATTTTTTTCTTTTTCTTACGAATATTTCGTTAAACATTTCATTCGATTTTTTATTGTTAAGCAAGGTTGGTGCAACACCCCTTGTTATTCATTTTATCCAGCACTGCTAATCCAAGACCTGGTCTTGGAAAATCTTTTAAGTTTTCTGTTTCAGTCTAAATGGCCATGCAAGAGGGATTCAGCACTGCCAGACCTCCACTCTTCAGTGGAGAAGACTTTTCCTACTGGAAAAGCCGCATGGAGGTCCACCTGAAAACTCAGGTGGACATGTAGATCATTATTCAGTCCGGTCTGGAGATCCCCCGAAATGCTGATGGACTACCTCAAAACTACTCCGAATGGGACAACTCCCTAAAGCGAAAGATAGAAGCCGACGCAAAAGCTACTCAGACTCTTCAATGCGGATTGACGAAAGAGGAGCTGAACCGCGTGGGCCCCTTCAACAGTGCAAAGGAGCTGTGGACAAAACTGATCGAGCTACACGAAGGGACTTCAGATACTCGGATCAGCAAGAGGGATCTGCTACTAAACAAACTCTACACCATCAAGATGGCGGACAACGAAACAGCAGCCCAGCTCCACGCACGGATCCAAGAGGTAATGAACGGTCTTCACACAATAGGTCACAAGGTTGAAAACCGTGACCTAATAAGGTATGCCCTAAACGCTTTCCCTAGAAGTACCTTGTGGGCATCTATGGTAGATGCGTACAAGGTCTCTAGAGATCTTTCTAAAATAAAATTAGACGAATTGTTTTCCGAACTAGAACTGCACGAACAAACTAACACCAATATGGTCGAGAAAAGTATTGCTTTCGTTGCAGGTAAAACAGGAAGGACTACGAAGAAGAAGCCTGAACCCGAAACTGAGTCTAACTCTGACTCAGACTCAGAAGAAGATGGAGATCAAACTAAGCTGGTCCGGCTCGCTCGAAGCTACTACAAGGAGCTGAAGAACCGAACCAACAAACGGAAAACCGGCCGAAGAAAGGACGAACCAACTGAACCCGCGAACAAGCCCAATGTGACCTGCTATGAATGCAAGAAAAAGGGCCACTACAAGTCAGAATGTCCAAATCTAAAGGAGTCCAAGAAAACAAGACGGAAGAAGGCACTCCAAGCAACATGGGACGAGTCTTCCTCAGAAGAAGAAGAAGAGGCACCCCAGTCCAACCTACTAGCCCTGACCGCCTCAGAAAACGTCGAAACCGAATCAGAAACAGAACAAGAAGACGGCGAGCTGACCTTCACAGAAGACGGAGAAATTAAGGTAACTGGTTTTAATAGATTGCAATTAAGTGAATTAATTTCTTTTCTTTCTCGAGATTTGGCCAAAGCCAAACTCCGAGTCGAATCCCTCCGACAGAAAGTAAAACTCCTGAAAGAGGGAGCTGATTCTAAACCCTTAACCGAGAAGGTTCAGGAAGGAACTCCTACTCAAGTTGAAAAACTTGAAAACGAAAACTCCTCCCTGAAAACTCAGATTAAGGATCTTAGATCAGCATTAGAACGGTTTACATCTGGTTCCAAGGGTCTTGACATGATCCTTGGAAAACAGAAATCAGTTCTAAATCGATCCGGATTGGGCTATAGAACCAAATCTCGGCAAAGATCTTACTTTGCTGTACTGAATCAGTCCAGAGGCAAAATTCAGGCATGGGTACCTAAACTATGCCTGAACAAACCGACTGGATCAAATCAGTATTGGATCCCCAAGGACAAGATTCACATCTTGCCTAACCATCACCGTGGTTTTAGTCCAGGGGGAGCCAAACTGAAAACTATATTCATTATTAGATAATTTTTTTTTTTTGCAATATGATTGTTTGCCTGTTTATTTAATTTCTGCAATTTACCATGCTTAGACTTAGGCTAGTTTAAGGACCAAACAAACATAACTGAAACTTGAAAACATAGTATTGGGTGGAGGTGAGATGATAGTACGTTGGGGAAACCAATTCTAATAAGATCAAGTTTACTTGGTCTCTTTAGACTGGTAAAACTAGTCGAAGCTACCGATCCAAAATCCAAACTAGTTAGACCAGAAATTTTTCAAAGATTAATTTTGAAAATGAAATTTCATTAAAAGACTTTGTCAAGGAAAGGGTGGATGATCCCATAAGGCTTTGGCCAAAGAAGGCCTAGTGCCTCGCCAAGACCTGGAAGTCAATTTTTGAAATTCAAATTCAAATTAATTTTTGTCAAATTCGAATCTAACACAAAATTTCAGTTAAGTGTAAATTTAAACATCTTTTCGAAAATTTCAAAATTAATTTAATTGTTTTCAAAATTAATCAAAATTTTCAAAATAAACTTAACTATCAAAACCTGTCTCACGAAAACCATAAGGCTAACGTGATTGAAAACCCTAGATTTGGGTGAGACAGTAAAATTAAAACTCAACTATGATTCCCTGTATTATAGTTAAATCCTAATCATAACCAATGATAAACATAGTCAAACTATGGTCAAAGCAGTCAAACCTCGGACAATATAGACAAACCTTGGTCAAAACACTTAAATTAGGTCAAATCTGGTCAAAATCAATCCTTTAGGGACAAAACAGCCCATAGGGCGCCCAATTACTTTAGGGCGTCCCCAGACTGGTCAAAAGCTGCCAAATGGCAGCTGCAGACGCACGAAAGGCGCCCTCGTCGTGGAGGGCGCCCTCCCACAGGCCTTTAATCACAGAAAGCTGCCAAAAGGCAGCTGCAGGCCCGGTCAAGGCGCCCTCGTCAGGCAGGGCGCCTACGTACAGTCCTTCAAACTGCAGAAAGCTGCCAAAAAGCGACGTGCAGGCCTGCGCAAGGCGCCCTCCCCATGCAGGGCGCCCTCAACAGACAGGGCGCCCTCCCGATAAAGGGCGCCCAAATCTGCCTATAAAAGGAATCCCATTCCCCTTTTCCTCTTCACACCCAAATCTCCTTCTCCTCAACTCTCTATCTTCCAAGAGATCTAGCAACACTCTCAAGCTCTCAACAATGCCTCCCCGAGCAACCCGGTATAAATTTTAATTAAGTTAATTTCTTTTTAAGTCTTTCGTTAAATGCATACTTTATTTAAGTGTACATTCTTCCTTAGAAGACGTCGACCTAATCAGGCAGAACCCGGTACTCAACCTAGTCCTGATCCTAGGTTTCCCAATTTAGAATTGTGCAATAAGTTCTCTCGTACCACCTATAAACATATCAAGACAAGTTACTTGAATAAGTCATTCTTCACCCAATCCTGTCCCCTAGCTATGAACGTCATAAACCATTACCAACTCGACAATCTCGTATTCTGCACCCACCCAATCAATACTTCCTTATGCGTAGAATTTTACAATAATATTGTTAGACAGGATAATCTCATGTTCTCCACCATGGTTCAAGGCATTCCCCTAACTATCACACCAACATTACTGAACCGATTTCTAGGAATACGACCCTCGCAGTCCACCTTCTGTTGTTATCCTCCTAGGGAGCCTCCCTTTGATGCTCCTTATTCTCACATTACCTTAGATACATTACACTCATATTTCTTTAGGCAACCAGTGGCCAGACGATTTCAGTCAGTCGACTTAGAGGTCCAGGACTACGCCCTATATAGGGTCTTAGTCCGATGTATTATGCCATTATCCACTAGGGACGTCACCACTATGCGACCATTCCATACCTTTCTCCTGTACGCCCTGATTCACCAGCTAGATATTGATATAGGACTTCATATGTTTCACACTATCCTACACGCATCCAGTGTGACCACGCAAGGGCGGGTACGCACACCATACTGCCACGTTATCACATCCCTATTACATTACCATGGTAGGAACATTACTGAGGGAGAAATGGTCGATCTGACCGACTACGATGAAATAGGCTATAGAAACTTCGCCTTAGCAGGTATAGAGGTGTTCGGTACCGGGGTCTTGTCCTGGAGACGTCAGAGAGCAGCTCCCCAGATCGATTTGGACGAGGAGGTTGAGTACGATATCGCAGATGTAGCCGCAGCAGCCCGAGCACATATCGACGAGCCCGCTCCACCGACACTCTATCAGATAGTGACACATTTAGACACAAAGGTTCAGAGTCTTCGAGAGGAGGTCGAAGCCTACCACCTAGAGCAGATGGAAGCTCGTCGAGCTGATCGAGAAGTGGCTGACGCACGATACATAGAGATGATGGCACGATTTGATGCATGGCAGCCGGGCCCGTCTGATCATCCCGGTCCTTCATCTTAGATTCACTTAGCATTGTACCTATTTGACTACCCCTACTCAGTAGGGTTAACTGGTGTTTGACTATTTGACTTGTGTTGAACCTTGAACATCTGCTTTATTCTCTGTTGACCAGTTTATGAGTACTTGTTCTTTTTGCAGTTAGGATTGTGTTCAGTAGAATAGATTAACTACATTTTCTTCTATTACTGTTCTACTTGTTTTTTTTTCTCAAAATAGAATTTGAAAAACCGCTTTACTTAATTTCAAAATCAGTTTTCATTTTTTTCGACTTAGTTTTTTTATTTCAAAACTACCCCTTTTAAAAATTAGGGCTTTTTCGAAAATGGACATAGCCTAGGCCCTAACCCTAGAACCGCATGCACCTATAGACTTAGAAGCCAGCATCTCACAAGCACCTTAGGGTACTTTTGAGTGATAACCTAGAAAGGGTTGAGATGCTTAGGTCTTTGCCTTAATCCAAGATGCTTTAAGTCAGTGCATCTGCAGTAATTGGGGCACTAAATACAACTTATACAACAATCAAGTTAAGTGTCAAGTTTAGAAAATCTAACTTGAACAGAAACACTTAATTTGACTAACCCTAGCAAAAACTACTGTTTATAACAGTTAGTAAGTAGCTAAGTGGGTTAGACAGGTCCCTATAGAGAAAATTGAATGATTGTGGTTTAAGTCTGATTATGATTTGGTTCAGTACAGCAAAATCTTACTCATTTCCATTATTTCTGCTATATTTATTTGTTTTGATATATGGCAAAGGGGGAGAGATAGGAAAGGAGAGAGTAAAATTAATTTTAATTAATTTAATTTTCCTTTTCCATTAATTTTCTTAACTCTATCCTTTATTCAAAAAGTATTTATGCATTTCAAAATTTTTACTTAAGCATTCAAAATTTTGCTAAGTATTTAAGCATTTCAAAATTTTTACTTAAGCTTTCAAAGTTTTGCTAAGTATTTAAGCATTTCAAAATTTTTACTTAAGCTTTCAAAATTTTGCTAAGTATTTAAGCATTTCAAAATTTTTACTTAAGCCTTCAAAATTTTGCTAAGTAGTTAAGCATTTCAAAATTTTTACTTAAGCTTTCAAAATTTTGCTAAGTATTTAAGCATTTCAAAATTTTTACTTAAGCTTTCAAAATTTTGCTAAGTATTTAAGCATTTCAAAATTTTTACTTAAGCCTTCAAAATTTTGCTAAGTAGTTAAGCATTTCAAAATTTTTACTCAAGCTTTCAAAATTTTGCTAAGTACTCAAGCCATTCGAAATTTCATAAAATAAGATTCTCAAAACTGGTTAAGTACAATGTTATTAAGTACTTAAGTTTTCCAAAAGTACTGTATTAAGTTTTCAAAAGTAGTTAAATTTTTCTTAAGCTAACACTTTCAAAACCTTTGAGTACCTTGAAACTTAAAGCCTTAAATTTTTTTAAGTACTCAAAAATCATGTTTCAAAAATCTTCCAATACACTTTTTAACTTAAGATTCCTAAGTACCTAAAACTTAAGTTTTCAAAGTACAAGTTTATTAACCCCACGAATTTTTAAAAAATCTAGGGGGAGATTCCTTCCAGGGGGAGGGAACAAAGTTAAAACTTTTTCATGTTTTGCTAAAACTTAACTTTTTGAACTAGGGTTGCCATAAATCAAAAAGGGGGAGATTGTTGGTGCAGAATGCACCCAAGTCAAACCTGTATTTTGATAATGGCAACATAGGTCAAAAGTTAAGTCTTACTTGTGTTTCTAACAAGTTACTCTAGTGTGCAGAGATAAAGTCCTAGCGAAGGACTGCTAGGCAACTGGCGAAGGACTGCCAGTAACAAAGTCCTAGCGAAGGACTGCTAGGCAACTAGCGAAGGACAGCCAGCATCCAAGCCCTAGCAAAGGACTGCTAGGTAACTGGCGAAGGACAGCCAGCATCCAAGCCCTAGCAAAGGACTGCTAGGCAACTGGCGAAGGACTGCCAGTATCCAAGACCTGACAAAGGACCGTCAGGCAAAAGTCCAACCAAAGGAGCGGTTGACATCAGGTAAATTCTCCCGAGAGGAGTAGGTGAGGACGCGTTCCCCGTCGAGGGAACAGTAAGCGTCGGTTCGACCTAGGGCTCCATTTTGGAGACCAAAGTCAGAACCAAGACAGCTAAGGCTGTATAAACTAACAAATTAATGCTTTATTTTGTTTTCGGACTAATCCTGGATGCAGGACCAAAGGAACGTGTGTCTGCAGCTCAGAGAGCCTCAAAGGAGTGAGGCAGCAGCTGAGTAGGGCGCCCTGAGTGTCTAGGGCGCCTCCAAGGTGAACAAGAAACAGGTAAAGCAAAAAGGAGTTCGGCTAAGCACTTGCCGAAGGTGCCCTCTGCAGCCAGGGCGCCCTCAGCAGCCAGGGCGCCCTCAGCAGCCAGGGCGCCCTCAGCGCCTAGGGCGCCCTCAGCGCCCAGGGTGCCCTAAGGAGCCAAGGCGCTCCGCGCCTATGCCAGCGAGGCCGATCAACTCTATCCAGCCGAGAAGGCCGCGTCAACCAAGGCGCCCTCAGCGACCAAGGCGCCCCAGAGGTCAAACCTCATCCCTATTCAGGTGGGATAAAGCTTGACCGAGCGAAGTGTGGATCGGCTGACACGTGGCAGGGCGCCCCCGACGTCCAGGGCGCCCTAGGTGCTATAAATAGCACCCCTCGACCCCAAGCTTCATCAATAACTTCCATTCAACGCCTCAAAGCTCTTCTGCTCTCGCAACTTACTCCGGAAACCTTCCAACACGAGCCGACGACGTCCTGCTGCTCCGAGAAATTCGATCTACTTCGGACGTCGGTAAAGAAGAGCGTGTTTTGTTTACTGCACTTATTTCTTTTAATCAAATTATTGTAAACTATTTTGCGCCTATATAGAATTGCCCAAAGTAAACGGTCAACGACCGTGGGCCTTGGAGTAGGAGTCGACACAGGCTCCGAACCAAGTAAAATCTACTGTGTCTGTGTGTGTGTTGTGATTTTTAATTTCCGCTGCACTAGCTCTTAATTTTCCGAAAGAAAAACGTATACCAATATTCACCCCCCCCTCTATCGGTGTTCTCGATCCAACAAGGTATGCATACCATCATTTGAACAGGAGGTTTATAATCATGGATAGCATGGATGCATTTTGCTATTTATCAACATCAATACATGAATGAAGTCTATGTCTGCCAAGGCATGATCAGTGGGAAATCAAACAAGTCATGGAACTTAAAACATCATAACCTATGTGATCATGTTGTTCTTAACCAAAATTAGGTTTGTGCCAATTCCAATGGATGATCAAAATTCCAAAACATGCTTATTTCACATCATGATCAATTTAAGCTATGTGTTGATATTGTTCTTAATCAAAATGGGCATGTCATAGATTAATGTTAATCATCCAAACACCAAAGTCATGGCATACTCATCTAGGTTCATCTCCAAAATAATAAGAAAAGCTTAAGCCTAGGCCTTAAACTCATGTTCTTTGTCTAATCATGTATTGTGAGATTTTCATAGTGATTTTCACAAACCATGTGTTCTTCATGTTGGCATAATACATACAAGAAAATCATGGCATACTTGATCATGAAAGAACTTAAACACTAAAGTAGATTATACCATGACTAAGTATTTTAACACATGAATATCATAAAAATCACTAGCCAAGGGATTATATTGTCATAAGATCTAAAACAATGGAGCTCAAAACATTTAATTTGAATTTTCCATAACCAACCATGTGAATGACAATTTTTTTCTTTGGTCATGGGTTTGGAGCACCAAATATCAACCTCCCATATTGATAGATGCTCCCCCTCAAATAATGCTTATATAATTCGAAATATGGAAGTTTCAGGTACCCAAATTTTGGAACCTAAAGCATCAACAATGAAGGACTTAGGCACCCATGCCTTAGTCAATTTCTTTTTGACCTTTTGAACCCTAGAATTATTTTGTGCTCTAAATTGGGTTCTTGACATTAAGGATATGACACTAGGTTCTTTAGGTTGGTAATCTAAACCAACCTTGTTATAAACCGCTCTTTGTGAATTTAGTATCATATCTAATGTTTTAGAGCTAGTTGAAAACTTCTCAAGAATATTCTTGAGGTTTTCAATTTCGCTCTTCAAATCCTTATTTTTATCCTCAAGATTTTTAACACGCAAGTCATTAATATCCTCATCCTGAGAGGATTTTAATTCTTCTATTTCTAATTTTAAGGATTTAACTTGGTTCTTTGATTTCTTTAACAACTTAGCTAAACATGCTATTGTTCGATAACACTTATCCAACTCCGGAGAGATTACCTCTTCATCATCCGAAGATGATGAAGGCGCGGTTGAGGAGCTTCTTGATTCGTTGTCACTTTCCTCTAGTGCCATGAAAGCAAAGTGATGAATGTTCTTCTCCTCCATTCGATCTCCTGCCACAAACACAAACTCCTTCTCCTTTGGACTTTTGTTAGAGACCTCATGTAGTTCCATTTCACAAAATAAATCCTCTAACTTAGCAAATGATAAATCCTTGGAAACCTTGTAGGCATCCACCATGGATGACCACAAGGCGTTCCTAGGGAAAGCTTTGAGAACATACCTAATAAGATCTCGGTTCTCTACCTTCTCATTTATGGAGTGTAGACTATTGAGGATTTTTTTGAATTTACTATGAAGTATACTTACAGTGTCACCTTCTCCCATTGTCAAATTCTGTAGTTGACTGAGAAGGAGGTCCCTCTTGGCTATCCTTGAGTCCCGGGTGCCCTCATGAAGCTCAATGAGCTTATTCCAAAGGTCTTGGGCTGAGGTGAAGGTGCTAAACTTGATTAGTTGATCCTTGGTCATCCCGCATTGCAAGGTCACCACCGCTTTCACATCGGCTTCTCCCTTGCGAACTTGCTCAGCCGACCATTTTGATAAATCCAACTCTTTTCCTTCATTATCCTTTGGAGGAGCAAAGCCCTCCTTGATAGCAAACCAAGTGTGGATGTTCATCTTCAAGTAAAACTCCATCTTCGATCTCCAATATGGAAAATTTGTGCCGTCGAAGAGTGGAGGTCGGTTTGTGCTAAGTCCTTCTCTCGTTGCCATCCTTGTTGTAAGATCTCGGTTGTTAATCCGGTTGAACAGAGCCCCAAGCTCTGATACCACTTGTTGGAAACGAGATGGCTATAGAGGGGGGGGTGATATAGCCTGACCCTCAAGACTTAGTCGTTTTCAAATTTCTCTACACTTAGGTTAGCCACAGCGGAAGCAATACAAATATAACAGCAGAAACAGAAATGCAGGGAAGGAAGAATACAATCCAATATGCTAACAATGGTCGTTTACAATGTTCGGGGATAACTTGCCCCTACTCCTTGGCGTGCCCGTAAGGTGGGCGATCCCTTAATCGTCGGCAGATCAAGCCCCGGTGACCCGGATAAAACAGCGCCTCCTTCTCGGTGGAGAAACCTCTCCACAAGCGTCTCAATAGGATACAAGATAAGCTCACGAGACTAAGAGAAGGATAGCTCACAAAGATGAAACAAGAACGCTCAAGCATCAAGCAACAGAGAGCACAACACACAGCCCAGCCAAACTCTTCAAGTTCCTGTCTGTTTTTCCCGTTCTCGCTCCTCTGCTTCCAGCCTCGTCTTAAGCATCTGCTCCCATCACTAGGCTCTCCATCAGCATCCACTGAAGCCACAGCCTGACCCCGTGACTCCCTGAGCACTCAGTCCACTGAAGACCCTCTCCAGCTGAGCCTCCGTCAGTTGCCAGCTGCTCTCCAGACGCCGTTGAGACCTGAAACAAGGAAACAGCCAAACCTGCTCCAAGGAAAGCCTCCCATTGACTCTCCTCCAATGTTTGAATCATCCCTGTAAAGCCTGCACACTCCAATAGAAGCTTAGCAACTCATATCAACATATATCAGCAGTGTATCAGAGAATTGGCAGAGAAAACAGCGCGATCAGAGCTTCTGACAGCGTATTTGAATTAAAGTTCTGCTCCTGATCGGTCCCCAGATCGATCAGGGAGGAGCCTGATTGGTCACCAGACCGATCCAGCAGTTTCTGCACACTCCTGATTGGTCCCCAGACCAATCAGGCTCCTGCCTGATCGGTCCCCAGACCAATCAGGCTTGAATGAACAGTGATTCTTTAATCAAATCCTAAGTCTCTGATCGGTCACCGGACCATTCTGGACCTGATTAGCAAGGGAACTCAACTCACTGTTCGCTCCCTGATCGGTCACCAGACCGATTAGGAGCTGCGCAGTGAGTGAAACACACACTCCCTGATCGGTCACCAGACCGATCAGACATCGCTGGATCGGTCACCAGACCGATCCACAAAGAAGCAGCGTGTCAACTCCCTGATCGGTCACCAGACCGATCCAGGGACGCAGACCTAGCCTTCCAAGCTAGGATTTCATTCACCTTAGCCCTCCAAGCTAAGGATTTTTCAATCTAACTCTCCAAGTTGGGAATTTGCACCTAACCCTCCAAGTTAGGACTTTTCACCTAGCCCTCCAAGCTAGGACTTTTCACCTAGCCCTCCAAGCTAGGACTTTTCACCCAACCCCTCCGAGTTAGACCCTCATCCAACCTAGCCCTCCATGCTAGGCACCTGACCCTCCAAGCCAGGACTTTTCATCTAACCCTCCAGTTGGGACTTTTCACCTAACCCTCCAAGTTAGAACTTTTCACCTAGCCTTCCAAGCTAGGACTTTTCACCCAACCTTCCGAGTTAGGACTTTTCCACACCTGGCTTCACTCACCAGGACCCGGCTTCACTCACCGGGATTTCAACCTAGCTTCACAAGCTAGGACCTAGCTTCACTCACCAGGGTTTCATGCCCAGTCCCCGACCAGGACTTTAACCCAAATTCGCTCAACCAAACTTAAATCATTGTCAAACACCAAAACAACAACCGGGCCAGACTCCATCAACATAGGCATGGTTCGGCCGACTAAAAATCATTTAGTCGACTGATCCTTTCAGTCGATGGAACCTCCAGTTAGGTCGATAAAACCCCACGCCATTCCTTCTTTGCTCCGCTCAGCTAACAGTGTAATAAATGCGTTGTCAACTGATCCTCTTGATTAGTCGGTGGAATAAGCTTCCATCTACGTATCCATGTCATACTAAATATGGTCCGTCGACCTATCCTAATGATCAGTTGATCGATCCTACTAATATCTTCCCGATCTAGCACAGTTTGGCTGGTTCAGTCGACCAAACACTTGCTCAACTTACTTTGACTAATTTGCATCAAAATGTTAGTATAACATACATAATATGTAAAGGATTAACCCTGCAAAATAGAGTTAACACAAGTATAAATATAATATGCATGAGTAATCGAAAGTATGACCTATCCTGATCTTAACTTAGAAACTTCGTAGATTTCTCTAGTTGGATCAGCGCCTAAGGTTGTCCCATCAGAACACGATCATACAACACTCTCTTCCAGGAAATTATCTTTACTCACCTGCCAAAATATTTGGTCCTCCAGACCTGTTTGGACTTACTTTGCTCAGTGTCTAATCGCCTGATCCACTAAGACTTTCCTACAATACTAAATTAGTACAACAACAATAATAGTAAAGTAAAATAGTTTTGATAAATCTATATGTAGATTTACCAAAATCCGTTGGTCTGGTCGATCATGTACGGTCGGCTAGAAACAATCCGATCAAGTTTGCTTAGAGTTCACTCCTCTAAGACTTTTAAGATTACCTACCTTAGGGTTTCTATTGCCTAGCTTCACTCAGTAGGACATTGTACTGCCTGACTTCTCTCATCAAGACTTTCACCAACCTAGCTTCACTCACTAGGGTCTGACTTTGATCACTAGGAATTCACCAACCTAACTTCACTCACTAGGGCCCAGCTTCACTCACCAGGACTTTCCTTGCCTAACATTCAATCAGGACTAGTCACTTGGTAGACTTATCACCCCTTTGCCTAACCTCTAGTTAGGACTAGTCACTTGGTAGACTTATCACATGATTAGGCTAACCTTGACCAAACTCTAACATATTGTTAAACAAATATCAAAACCCTAAAGGTTGATTGCACCAACACTGTCAACTCGTGAGTCTAAGCCAACTGTGAGGGTCTGGATGATAAGCCTCGAGGGCGGTCTCTAGGAGGGCTAGCTTCAGGGAGCTTGGGCTTGTAAAATCTAGTCACCGGGGTTGCGAATTGTGGTCAATTCCGGATTTGGTAGGGGAATGGAAATGCATTCCTCCTAACAAAGGCATTTCGTTCTTATTTCGAATGATCATTTAATTGCTGAAAGATCGTCTAGGTTGATTTCATGTTGCCATGAATGATCTCTAAGTTGAACATCTCGCATTCCAAATGGATGGCTATCTGGTAATCAGCGAGCCAAATACTATACCTTCTGAAGTAACCTTAGTGGCCCTCACAGATGTTTGAAGAATGTAGAGGCCCGTATCAAAGTTGATTTTGTTCAAAATAATCTAAAAAATATAAAGCTCTACTTTCCTAACTACTCCGTCACTCTTTGCTCAACCAAAGATGATCTTGCTCATTACCGATGGAGTTGAAAGTGATTGTAGGTCGGCAAGAGGGGGGTGAATTGCCCCTTAAAAAAAAAACCAAATCTTTTGTTTCTCACAATAAAGATGGAAGTTAATTCAAAATAAAAATAATAACATCAAAATTAAATAATATAGAAAAAGAAAGAGACCAAACAATTTACTTGGTTGCAACCGGGATGGTTGCTAATCCAAGGCAAATATAGCGCAGATCTCCTGAATGACTCCTTTGGGTGGAGAAGCTTCTTACATAATAAAAAGCTACAAAAAACAGAGAAAGATTACAATGAATTCATTTGCTGTGAATGTTGATTTAGATTGAGCTCTGGGGCCTATTTATAGCCCCGAAAAATTTTATCTGATTGCTGACGTGGCACAATAGGGGTGCTCAAGTGCTTAAGGGCGCTTGACACGTGGCCTAGAAGTTTATCACTTCGTAATGCCCACAAATGGCTAGTTGCGGATGAATTTTCATATATAGAGTGCCTAGATGAACTGGGGCGCCTGGGTACTCGAGCGCCTGAGAGCTTAGGGGCTCCCAAGTATACGGGTGCCCTAAAACATACGGGCACCTAAGTCCAGTTTGGTCAACACCTTGCTGACCAATTTCCGACGAGTCTTCTTGGGTGATTTCGGGTCTTCCAGAGTTGGGCTTACCCGACCCTCCTCTAGCATTCTCCTCGAGCTTGATTCCCCCCCCCAACCCCGGCTTCTCATCCCTCAGACGTCGCGTGTGTCCTTCTCGCTCCACCGTCGTACTCTTCCGCAAATCTTCGCGTTCCTCGGATGTACCGAGTTCGTTGGATCCCTTCTTGTGTCATCCTTCTTGACCACTGCGTCTTCCACTCGACTTCTTGTGCTCCTAAGCTCCTGCACACTTAGACACAGGGATTAAAAACTAACAGAACCTAACTTGACTCAGTTGACCACATCAAAACCAACATGGGGTATTTATATGAGTAACAGAAAATGAGATTTTGTAGGCAAGTGATCTTAGAATGTGATGGTTCATAGGGCTCGTTGAGGTCAGTAAGTTGGGTCCAGACTACATTGCTATCAAAATCATGATAAAAAATTTTGGTTCCCCCCACGAGTAAGCCAAAGTAATTATTAAAATCATAAAGGGTCCATAAGTGACCATGATTCATTAATCTAAAGCGAATTTTTCTATCATAATCATTATCCAAAGTAAAGTTGACTTCTAATAAACTTAGGAATTCTAGGACTAATTGGGGGGCAAAACCATTCAAAAAATCAAAGCGGAAATAAGAGATCCCATAAGCGATCCATGCGAAAGAAAACTCATACAAAGTTAATTTAGAAATTCCTATCGTATAGGTATACCTTGGGCGCATGCCCTTTGCTTATTCCGCTTGTCCAAGGTATGTCGGATCTCTTGCACGTTCAAGTGTCCGTGCCTCTATGTGTATCTACACGAACATGATCTCTCAAGCCTCAGAGAAGAATCACCTTTGTGGTGCTAGCCACAAGAAGAGATTCACAAAGTAAGAAGGAGAGGGAAGAGGAATTTTGGCCAAGAGAAGAAAAGGAAGGAAGAATGACAAATTCATCATCTAAATGAAAAGAAAAACTCTTTTATACTCATCCCATGAATATGAAGAGTTTTTGTCCTTTAGCTTCCCTCTATTAATGCTAATAAAAACTCACTTAGAGCACATTTTCTCATATGTCTCTTTAACTTCTCTTCATCCAATGAAAAGAAATTTTCATCTTCATCTATTATCAATTTATTAAACATTTTAATAAATTAATATCTTATTTAAATATGGTTGAGTCTAATTTAAATGAGTAAACTCAAATTAGATCTGAATCTCATAATCCAATTGGATTTACTTGAGTCTAACTCAATTAATCCAATTCAGATTAAATCTTAGTCAAACTAAGATCAATTAATCTCTGAAGCATCGTGTCATTAGTGTATAACCCAATAGGATCTCGTAATGTTGGCAATGTGTCTAAATCGCTTTAGACACATAAGCAATGAGGGACATCTAGCAATGCATCATTGATACCCAAGTTATGAGAAAATCGAGATCCGACTTAACCTCCGTGACTATGACAATATATGACTTGTCCTTCCATTCTCAATATCTAGATTGACCAATGAGACATAGACCATGTCATCCTCGATCAATCTCTGTGTTTCTTGATCCCCGAGTAGACTCACTTAAACAAATGAGCTCAATATCTCATATTGACTCATTTGAGCATGGTCATGCGTTTTAGTAGTCCTACTCGATCAAGGAGCCCACAAATATCACTCTCGTCATATGGGAGGGATAGATCCATCTACATCACTCACATCCCTCCGCATTATTCATTACATACTTAGTAATCGCCTTTATAGTCCACCCTGTTATGGGTGACGTTTGACGATACCAAAGTACATAACTCCTTATGTAGGGAACCGTAGTGACTTCAGGTCTAAGACTATTCAAACTAATAGTCACATGAGAAAGTTTATGACACTCATATGACAATCTATGAAACTTTCTCATGGTGGGTCAATTCAGTACACATTCTTTAATGTATACCCATGTATCAACTTGATATCATATATCCATGTCTTGTGAGCTCAAGTCATCAATTGACCTACATGCTAGTCTCCATGCATTAATATTATCCTTGAATATTAATGCTTGACTAGGAATGGTTTAGTATAGTGTTCTCTACATCATCTAACTATCGATTCAACCAATCGATAAATGTAGATAAGAACCTACTACCCAAGGACATTATTATACCTAGTTATTTGACACAAATATAAAGTATAATAACAAACATGTCTTTATTAATGATAGAATATGATACAAAAAGTTCCTAGTCAAGCATCACATAATTGGCTCTAGGGCTCCTACTAACAGTATGTGGGATGGGCATTGTATATGATATCGTTCCAATCCATGGCACTTATAAACCAATCAACATCATACTTGATCCCTAAGATGGTTATGGTATCCGGATAAAGATATCTAGTATAAATTATTGTATGAGAAACGAGAGTATCGAATCTAGATTTTTATCATCATTTCAAAAAATAATGCCAAAATAATTAGTCTCATCATTACCCTTGTCGTGTGTTAATCGCTTGACCTTGCCATTAGCTTTAGCTTTCCTCGTGTCCACCACCTTGTCCTTGCCCTTATCTTTTTGTGGATTATCCCCTCCACTGTAGTGTAGGATCGGTGCCGTCGATAGGGGGTGAATATTGACGCTCGCTTTTTCGGAATCTTGTCATTCTTTCGTTAGACTTTATCAGAAATATTAGTATGCAACGGAATAAGTAAATAAAAGAAAAGACACAGGTGACTCGCGGGATTTATTTACTTGGTTCTTAACCTCCCAGGGTCAGTACATCCAAGGCCTATGTACTCAGTGTGAGTCCACGAATAGTCTCCTTTTCGAAACTTTTGGAGGCGAAGAAAACCCGTCTTACAGTTCGAGATTACAAGTATAAATAAATGAAATTTAAGTATAACTTGTAATAATAAAAGCAAACCAAAAAGAAAGAAGATCCCAATCAATCCGGAAGTTAGAAGCGTAGCACACTTCCTTCTGGAGCCTCCTTGGTCGTAGAACATCGCCTAGCATTTTTGCTTCACAAACAATGAGTAGTAGGATGATTGAATTGATAATTTGAAAGCTCTGCTCGAACCCTTTTATATATTGGTCACTCGAGCACCTATAAAGCCTTCTCGGGCACTCTCAAGTCGATGCTTATCTGATTCGAATTTGCTAAGACTTATCATGGAGGATAAGGGTTGGAATTGGTCTCGGGAGCCCGGGACCATGGGGCACCCGTGACCTATGGGGGGCACTCGGGTTCGATGGGGGCACCCGGATCATCTGGGCTCCTGGGATCAATGGGGGTCCGGAACACCCTATCCTAGGTCGCTTGTGTTGGGGCAATCTATGGTCACTCCGGACCATGTGTTTTGATGTTTAGGCAAAAGGTTTAAGTTAGGATTACTCTTGCATTTTGATATGTGTATTTGAGTGTGCAAGTCTTGCAGGATACACATGAACTTAGCTGGACGATTTTAGGCATAGTGAAGGGTGGCATGGAGGCAAGCCGCGGGCTTGTGTGCACCCGAGGGACCATGGATAGTAGGGACAATGAGCCGAGGGATGCGGACTTCGAGCCATACGTGAAGGATGGCATGGAGGCAAGCCGTGAGCTTGCGTGCGCATCTGAGGGACGAGGGCCAAAGTCGAAGAGGGCGCGAAGGCAACAGATCGAGGCTGTTGGTGAAGAGTCAGCTGAGTTGTGAGGGGTCGAGTGCTGAGGGAATGTACTCGGGAAATCCTAAGGGTCGAGTGCGGAGAGAATTGTACTCGGGAACGAAAACCTAGGTAGGGCAGTCGACTAGTGATTTTGCAGTCGACTGGTAAACCCCACAGAAACATCAGTCGACTGCTATAGGAGTAGTCAACTGGTAGTTGCTGAGAATTCGAACGTTGGGCTTGCAACGGTCGAATTTGAGTGGGGGCAGTCGACTGGTAGCGGCCAAAACAGAAGTGAGCTCTATTTAAAAGGGCTTCGTTTTGGCTGAGACTCTTGATGAATTTGTCTTTGGTTAAAGGCCAAATAGTAGTCTAAGAGCTCAGAGGTGTGTTCGGGATTGTGACGAGGTTTCTCCACCCACAAGGAGCTACACGAGTTAGCCGGAGAGCATCCGGGGAGTGATCCACCGAAGGATCAAGGGATCGTCCACCTTACGGACAGCCGTGGAGTAGGAGCGTCATCTCCGAACACGTAAAAGGTTTGGTGTTAGCGTTGTTTATTTGTGTTATTATTGTTTTCGCTTGCGCACGCTAACATCGTAGGTAGAAATCGAAGAAATAGCTATTCACCCCCCTCTAGCTTGATGATCACGATCCTAACAGCTTGCGTTTGCTCTCCCATCTTGCCTCTAGCTTTAGGTTCCTGCAAGACAAACAAACACAAGATAATCAAACAATCCTAAGTCTTAGTTCTGAAAGTATACCTGACCTACTATGGTTTGCTTGGAGTCAACTCTCCAAGACTTTACTACCAAGGTCAACTCCTTAGGATTTTCCATTGCTTAGTTTCACTCACTAGGACTTTATCTTGTTTAGCTTCACACACTAGGATTTCGTGGCTAATCCACAGTCTGGTCTTCATGCCCAACTTCACTTACCAGGAATTTACCTCCCTAGCTTCACTCACTATGATCCAGCTTCACTCACTAGGATTTCGTGCCTGATTCTCAACGAGGACTTCAGTGTGCAACCTTCGTCCATGTCTTTATGCATAATTCTCCGAACCAGGACTTCAGTGCCCAAACCTCATCTAGGTCTTCATGCCCAATTCCTGAACTAGGACTTCGGTGCCTTTATAAGGACTTTTTTGCTAGTCATCTGATCCTGACTAGACTTCTCTCTTCCAAACATCAAGTCTTATTTAGATTACCCTTGGTCAAGCTGATCAACCCTGGGTACTTTACTTTGCCAAACATCAAGTCTTGTTTGGCTTGACTCTTGGTCAAACTGACCAACCCTGGGTACTTTACTCCGTCAAACATCAAGTCCTGTTTGGCTTAACCCTTGGTATATTGTCAAGCAAATTTACTTCTTTCTCTGAGTACTTTTCTAGTCATCTAATCCTGACTAGACTTTGCTTTGCTAAACATCAGGTTCTATTTGTATTAACCCTTGGTCAAACTGATCAGACCTTGGTAAATTATCAAACATCGAAACCCTAGAGGTTAACTGTTCTTGTCTGATGCTTCTAGCACCAACACGCGGCTTGATGAGCCACTCCTCCTTAATTTTTTCAAGATGGTTGACATCTTTTTGCCAAATTAGGGGGTGGGTGGGGCCTTGATCTTTGGGAGGTGGAAGAGTTGAAGGAACTAAACTCTTGTGGTGAAAAGGAAGAGGAGAAGAAAGTTGGGATCTCTTGAAATCTAGGGAAAGAGTGGAGGAGAGTGGAGATCATTGGATGAGAGGACTAGATCTACTTTTGGAAAGAGTAGATCTAACCTTAAGGAGAGGGAAATTTACTCTTGAGGTGGGGATTGTGGAAGCTATTGAGGAAAGGGAGGGATTTTGGGAAGAGACTTGAAGCTTTTGGGAAGAAGAAGAGAGGTGGAAGGAGGAAACTAGGGGTTTGGAAGCTTTGTGAAAAAGAAGAAGAGAGGGGTGTTAAGACCAAAAGGAATGTAGATATCTCTATAATGGTATGATATTTTCCACTTTGAGCCTATGCTCTCATGGTTTTGCTCTTGGACTCACTCCAAAAGGTCTCATATCAATGGAGATATCTTTTCTTATGAGCATATGATCTTTCCTATGTGTTTTCAATGTGAGACTATGTTTACAACCTTGCAACCCCAATAATACCCCCTCCCCTTCAAACAAAGATCATAGGCCCCCTCATGCAGAGAACCTTTCCATTTGATGTCCGATCCTCAACTCACCAGGACTTTTTGCCCCTCGGTTCACTGGACCTACAAGGACTTCACCATCTAGCCGCAATGAGGACTTCTTGGCCTAGTGTCTATCCTCTTGATCAAGACATAGGAGCCTATACTTCCTTTGTTTAAAGCTTAACCCATATGGTTAGATCTAAATCATGGCTCTAGTTCGTACTTCTTTCGATAGTTAGTCCGGTGAAGAATGACCTAGCTCTGATACCAATTGTTAGGATCAAAAGGAATTTAGATATCTCCACAATGGTATGACATTGTCCACTTTGGGCCTAAGCCCTCATGGGTTTGCTCTTGGGCTCTCCCCAAAAGGCCTCATACCAATGGAGATATCTTTCCCTTATAAGTCTATGATCTTTCCCATGAATTTTCAATGTGAGACTATATTTGCAACCTTGCGACCCCAACAAGGGGTTGGGGCGCATGACACATGCTAAAAGGGGGTAGGGTGTCGTGCGCCCCTTAAGGGGTCGGCATGGGGGTGCCCGCACGGGGTTGTGTTGAATGGCATGACCCCACCATGAGCCTCTTGGCGAGAGACGCGTGGCTCGCCGAATGGCATGGCCCTGCCATGCGCCTCTTGATGAGAGGCGCACTGGTTGGCATGGGGTTGTGCCACATGGAAAGGTCCTATCATGTCATGAGCGACGCCCAGGCACGGGGTTGTGCCAAATGGCACGAGCCAGCCATGCGCCTCTTAGTGAGGGGTGCATGGCTCGTACCCTCCCACACAGCCCGGTCGTGTGAGAATATGCCAAAGTGCCTTCTTCATCGTCTACCTACACAACAAAAAAGAAAAATAAGTATTAAAACTCTTCGAAAACAAAGTAAAGACAAAGATGCATGAAAAGAACTATATACAAGTTTGGGTTATCTCCTAAGAAGCGCTTGTTTAAGGTCACAAGCTCGACCTCTTAGCTCAACTTGGAGTCTTGGCTTTAAAGGGGAGGTGGTCCCCTTCATTCGGGCCAAAAGAGACCGCCTCATCCTTTTTTGGGGTGCAAAATTACATATTTGTAATTTGGAGTGGAGGGTCGCTTCATTTGCACCAAATTTAGCACATCCTCAGGTGGCTTCCCACAATGGGGGTGAATGGCTCATGATTAACAATAGTTTTTGGTTGGGATTCTTCCAACCTTGGGTAAATGCTTGAGATCATGGACATGGATAGAGGATTTCGTGATTTAGAGAAATCAAATTCCAGCGTTTCCTCACCGATCACAAGGAACAACTTGTGATTCTTTACATCGATCACAACATCGACCGTGGCAAAGAAAGTCTCCCCAAAATGAGCGGGAGCTTGGGATCCTCTTTCATGTCCAAGACTACGAAGTTCATAGGGACTATAAAGTTTTCTACCTCGACAGGCACATCTTCTATGATACCTAATGGATATCTACAAGAGTGATTAGCTAGCTGAAGTGTCATCGTAGTCAATTTTGTAGGATCGGTGCCGTCGATAGAGGGGAGGGGGGTGAATATCGACTCAGAAATCTTCGCGGTAAATCGTAAACTTTTCGTTCTAAACAAAGCGTTAGTAGCAGCGGAAAAACAATAGAAATAACGAACAGAATAAACGACACAGATTGCACGCAGGATTTTTTACTTGGTTCCCGACCCCCCAGGGTCAGTACATCCAAGGCCTATGCACGGGAACACCCGTCCACTATTGGTCTCCTTTCCGGACTTTCCGGAGGCGGAGAAACCCGTCTTACAGTGCAATAATTACAAACAAAAGTATATGAAATTGAGTGCAGAATAATAAAAGCAAACCAAAACAATTAAGGTCGAAGACTCGGCCGATCTAGACCTCCGAAGTGCCGCGCACTTCCTCCTGGTGCCTCTCGGTCGTAGAGCCTCGTCGTTAGCGCTTTGTCGTCAGTCAGAAAGATCAGAATGAATCTTGGAAGTTGTTTTTGAAGCTGAGGGGTTGAAGCCCCTTTTATAGGCTTCATTCGGGCGCCTGTGTTGATGGGGGCGCCCCATAGGGCTTGGTCAAACCTTATCTCCGCACCGAACTCGTCGCAGCTGATAAAACCTTCGACCAGGGTGCCCTGGACCTCCCATATTTGCTGCTTCAAACTCGCAGTAGCAAATACAACTTTCAACTTGGGCGCCTGTATCATCCCGGGCGCCTGAATGGAAGCCTGTTCTGCCTTCTTCACTGACACTGTTTTCTGCTTCTTTGACCTAGGCGCCCCCATTGATGGGGGCGCATAGCTACTTTAGGTTCCAGCCCAGTTGTTTGCCTACTTTGTCTTCCATTCTTGGTACCTGCAAGATACACAAATACAAAGCAAATATACACATATTCTTAACCTTAAGGACTTGGTTCTGACTTTGGATTTCCATGAAACCCTAGGTTGAACCGACGCAAGTTCCCACCTCCGAGAACGCGCCTTTCGCCTACTCCTTTCAGGAGACGGTTGTCACCCAGTCCTTCGGGTGGACTTTTGCTTAGCCTCCGATACTCTCGGATCTCGAGACGTCTGAACCTTGACTCGTCTCTACTTTTGTCCTTAGTCATCGCTCAGCTAAGTTGCTCAATCCCTCGGACCAAGACTTCATTCCCAAACCCTAAGTCCAGGACTTCGGTGCCTGACCCTCGGCCAGGACTTCTTGCCCAGTTCTCGACCAGGACTTAGTGCCCAACTTCCGGTCAGGTCTTCGGTGCCCAGCCCTTTGCTAGGACTTAGTGCCCAATCCATGATCAGGACTTAGTGCCCAATTCTTTGAACCAGGACTTATTGCCTAGGTTTACTAGGACTTTCTTTCACTTTGGTACTCCTCCTTTGCTCACCCTTCCTTTGTTCAATGTATCACTGACTTAAGTATATTGTCAAACATTAAAACACTTAAAGGAGGACATCACTGATGCAAGTTGCACCAACAATCTCCCCTTTTTGAGATTTGACAATATCTTAAGTTAGATTTGTTGAAAGGGCTAAATTTTAACTCTTGGGATCAAATGAAAAAAATGATTTAGGTTTTGAAAATCCATTTTGATCCTCTGGGTAAATTTTAACTCTTGGGATCAAATGAAAAAAAATGATCTAGGTTTTGAAAATCCATTTTGATCCTCTGGGGAAAACTTCCACTCACTCTCCTTCCTTTTTGAAAAACATTTTGATTTTTTTGATCCTTTGGTAAGAGAGAAAAAATTTATTTCTAACTTAAGGCGCATCTCTCCCCCTTTGTCATACATAAAAAAAACCAAAAATACTTGCACCAACAATGGAAGCATTTGGTTTTTTTGTGAAGATACTTAGTATAAATTTTGAAAGCATAGCATAAAACTTAACTTGCACCCAAAAATATACTTGGAAAGGTATTGGAAAAATATTATGTATTTGCAGGAACACATTTTGAACTTCGAAAATTTTTGCACTTAGAAAACTATTGACATAGAAAAAATTTTCCAAAACAATTTGCACTTATAAGAATATTTGAACATTGGTGCCTTTTTGGAAACATTTTGAAAAATATTTTGAATATTTTGCAAGTACTTTTGAAAAATATTAGAATTTTTGAAAAGTATAAGTACTTTTGAAAAATATTAGACTTTGAAAAATATAAGTACTTTTGAAAAATATTATTATGTATTTGAAAAAGTATAAATTCTTTTGAAGAAAAAAAAATTGCTTGACTTATATTTTGAAAGTACTTAGAAAAATATAATATTTTACTTGACTTGATTTCTTTTCCAGTCTGACACAATCTTAGGAAACCTTGTTAAATACAAGGACATTTCCCTATGTGTCCTAGAAATTCTCCAAACTCAAGAAAATATTATTTTAAATTGATTCTATAAGTTTAAAGACATAAGTTTTTTGAAAATGATGATATTAAAAAATGATTTAAAATGATAGGAACATCATGTTTTCAACAGGACTTAATAACGCAGTTCATGAAAACATATTATTAAGGTATTAAACAATTCTTTTAATTTGACCTCCCCCTAAAATTGACCCAGTCCTAGAAGCTTGTTGACCATAAGTACTCTTCCTCTAAGTCTTTAGGGTTTAGTTCAGATCAAAAGAATTATTAATAATTTCAAAACAAATATTTACCAAAAACTTGTCAGAAATTTTTGTTTTGACTTAGACTCCCCCTAAATTTGACACATCCTAGGAGTCCTTGTAGATTATGAAGTAGACCTTCCTCTGTGTCTGTTAGGGTTTATCAAAATCAAATGAACGATAATTTTCAGGAAGCTAAATTTTTCTTTCGGAAACACAAGTGATAGTAATTTAAAGCACAGTTTTCGAAAAGTATTTTCAAATGATAGTAATGTTTAAAGTACAGTTAAAAAACATTTCAAAAGAATGAAAACACTCCCCCTGTACCCGACACCGTTTGACTCTATCTAAGTGTCTTAAGGAACTTTAGTGTTGTCCTAAGAGGCTTGTGTCTAATTGTGTGAGTCAAACAATTTTTAAAAGGATATAATTTTTGAACACATATAATATATAATCAATCAGACAAGCATGAATTCCATAAAAACATTATTATGTTGAAACACTATTTTGAAAATATATTTTTAGAAAAGTATTCTAAAATTTTGAAAACAGTTTTGAAACATGTTCATCAATTTATTAGTCCTTAATATCTCACCCATTCTAGATGTCTCAATGCAGCACGCATGGTTGCCTTATGGGTGCATTGTGAAATGCTTGAATCATTTTTCTTAATTCATTGTTAAATCTAAGATTTAATTGAAACTTGTGTTAGATTCAAATTTATCAAATAGTAAAGTGAATTTGATTTTCGGTAATCGGCTTCCAGGTCTTGGCGAGGCACAAGACCTTCTTTGGTCGTAGCCTTATTGGATCATCAACCCTTTCCTTGACAAAGCCTTTTATCGAAAATTCATTTTCAAATTACTTCTTGAAAAATTTTGGTCTAACTAGCTTAGGTTTTGGATCGGTAGCTTCGGCTAGTTCCACCAAATGGCTTCCCTAATGTACTATCATCTCACCTCCACCTAATACTAGGTTGATCAAGTTTCAATTATTCTTTTTCCTATAACCGTTCTAAGTCATACGTAAATTTAAACATGAATGACATGACATATATTTCAAAAAAAATAGCAGATGCATGTTCATGGCATTAATGCATGGTTCAAACAAGTCAAAATCTTTAATTAAGTTTCTAAAGATGTATCAAATTCCCGATTTGATACATGTCGTGTGAACCCGCAAATATGCCAACCCACTTTGACATATTTAATTTTATTAAATCTATTGTTGCGGTTTGGGTAAGATTTTATTTAATTTGAGTTTAAGTTATTTAAGAATTAATTGAAAATTACGTTGATTAAGGATTAATTAAGGATGAAGTTCAATTTAGAAAATGATTGAAGTTGAATTAATTAAAGATTAATTGAATTAATTTAAATTTGAATTAATTAAGGATTAATTGAATTAATTAAGAATTAATTTGAATTAATTAAGGATTAATTGAATTAATTAAGGATTAATTGAATTAATTAATAAGTAATTTGAGTTTGAATTAATTTAGGATTAATTGAATTAATTAAGAATTAATTTGAATTTGAATTTGAATTAAAGATTAATTGAATTAATTAAGAATTAATTACAACTTGAATAATTAAGGTTGACATGATTAATTAATAGTTGTGGGTTTAAGTTCATAATTTTCATTATTTGAAAATTTCTCACTTATCCACTATTTCTTCCTTATTTATCTTTTCAAGTTTTTCCAATAATTTTGGTTTATTTGAGTCTTTGTGATTTTTATTGACTATGACCTTGATCTCAGAAAATTCCATCTCCTCCTTATCCTCAAAATCACATCCTTCAATATCCTCAAAGTAGGTGGAGTAACTTGGGCCACTAGTTAATGTTTTGTAATAATTTTCAACATTATCTATAATTAAGTTACTATCTAAAAGAATTTCATTTTCAATATCTTCAAAGTTATCCTCAAGAATATTTTCAACAAAATCATTCTTATCCTCAGAAATAATTTTAATAATTTCAGGATTATCTTCAAAAATATCTTCACTAATTTCAGAAATATCTTCACTAATTTCAAAGTTATCTTCACTAATTTCAGAGTTATCTTCAGAAATATTTTTAAGAATTTCAAATTTGAATTTAGAGTTATCCAACGGATTTTCAAATTTGAATCCAGATTTATCAGATTTAATTTATAAATTATCTTCAGGATTTTCAGGATTATCAGAATTTTAGAATTAAAATTAAGATTAATTTCAGAATTGATTTTAGAAATTAATGAATTAACCTTAAGGATTAAACTGTTGATTTCTGATATTTTAATATTATCGGTATTTTGTAATTGGTCATGCAGAACATTAACTTGACTATTCACAAAATTTAACTTTTCAGAAAAATTATCTAAATTATTTAGATAAGCTAGTGCATGAGTATTAAAAATTTTCGGAATGTAATTCTACGTACCTTTGCCGGACACTTATTTTTGTAATGTCCGTACCTTTCGCATTTGAAGCATTTGATGTGGTCCTTGTTCCTCCGGCCTCCTGGTACTGGTACGTCTTTTGTCGCTGGTGAAAATGAGTCTTACGAGTAGGACACGATTTTTATAGTGTCCACTCTCCCTGCACGTGAAACATGTAATATGAAATTTAAAAGCAGACATTAAAAAATTGTACCTGATTCACCCCTAGGCTCCCCCTCAACTCTGGTGACTTTGCTCCGTCGGCGGTTAGTCCGGTGAAGAGCGGTCTAGCTCTGATACCACTTGTAGGATCGGTGCCATCGATAGAGGGGGGGTGAATATCGACTCAGAAATCTTCGCGGTAAATCGTAAACTTTTCGTTCTAAACAGAGCGTTAGTAGCAGCGGAAAAACAATAGAAATAACGAACAGAATAAACGACACAAATTGCAGCAGGATTTTTTACTTGGTTCCCGACCCCCAGGATCGTCCACTATTGGTCTCCTTTCCGGACTTTCCGGAGGAGGAGAAATCCGTCTTACAGTGCAATAATTACAAACAAAAGTATATGAAATTGAGTGCAGAATAATAAAAGCAAACCAAAACAATTAAGGTCAAAGACTCGGCCGATCTGGACCTCCGAAGTGACGCGCACTTCCTCATGGAGCCTCCCGGTCGTAGAGCCTCGTCGTTAGCGCTTTGTCGTCAGTCAGAAAGCTCATAACGAATCTTGGAAGATGTTTTTGAAGCTGAGGGGTCGAAGCCCCTTTTATAGGCTTCATTCGGGCGCCTGTGTTGATGGGGGCGCCCCATAGGGCTTGGTCAAACCTTATCTCTGCGCCAAACTCGTCGCAGCTGATAAAACCTTTGACCAGGGTGCCCTGGACCTCCCAGGCACCTGAATGAAAGCTTGTCTTTGCTTCGAACTCGTAACAGCAAATACAGCTTTCAACTTGGGCACCTGTATCATCCCGGGCGCCTGAATGGAAGCCTGTTCTGCCTTCTTTACTGACACTGTTTTCTGCTTCTTTGACCTAGGCGCCCCCATTGATGGAGGCGCCTGGATCCTTTTGGGCACCCCCATCAATGGGGGCGCATAGCTGCTTTAGGTTCCAGCCCAGTTGTTTGCCTGCTTTGTCTTCTATTCTTGGTACCTACAAGATACACAAATACAAAGCAAATATACACATATTCTTAACCTTAAGGACTTGGTTCTGACTTCGGATTTCCACGAAACCTTAGGTCGAACCGACGCAAGTTCCCACCTCCGAGAACGCGCCTTTCACCTACTCCTTTCAGGAGATGGTTGCCACCCAGTCCTTCGGGTGGACTTTTGCTTAGCCTCCGATACTCTCGGATCTCGAGACGTCCGAACTCTGACCCGTCTCTACTTCTATCCTTAGTCATCACTCAGCTAAGTTGCTCAATCCCTTGGACCCAGACTTTGTGCCCAAACCCTAAGTCCAGGACTTCGGTGCCCAACCCTCGGCCAGATCTTCGTGCCCAATTCCTCGAACCAGGTCTTCGGTGCCCGACCCTCGGCAAGGACTTCTTGCCCAGTCCTCGACCAGGACTTAGTGCCCAACTTTCGGTCAGGTCTTCAGTGCCCAGCCCTTTGCCAGACTTAGTGCCCAATCCATGATCAGAACTTAGTACCCAATTCTTCGAACCAGGACTTATTGCCTAGGTTTACTAGGACTTTCTTTCACTTTGGTACTCCTCCTTTGCTCACCCTTCCTTTGTTCAATGTATCATTGACTTAAGTATATTGTCAAACATTAAAACACTTAAAGGAGGACATCACTGATGCAACTTGCACCAACAAATTTCAGATCATTCAATCTAAGTTTCTTACAAATCGAATATGGAATGAGACTTACGCTAGCTATAAGGTCACAGAAAGCCTTACTGAATATGGTTGAACCAATCAGACATGAGATAGAACAACTTCCTGGGTCATAGAGCTTCAGTATGAGAGAATTGAGCGGCAGAGTGTTTCATCATTCAGCCAAAGTCACCATCTCAAATCCATCTTACTTGCATTTTGTGGAGTTGTTCACTGATGGACCCAAAAGAGGCTGTCACGAATGTGGGTCTCAAAATTTAGATATGTGTAAGCTGGAAATCCTTTTTGCAATCAAAGAATGAGAACGTAGTAAAGGGGTCACAGGTCGTATTTTTCCTAGGGCTAGTTGATGTTGTGTGAATCGAGCTTGAGTTCATGTATCGTTTGTGAATTTTGGGTTTCAAATAAAATTGGGTTTTGGGTTGCAATCTGAAATGAAATCGCAATAAAAATAAAGGAAAACTAAACAAATGAATTAAACGAGTGATAGCAAGTGATAACTCGATCAAAGGTAAATCAACTCAACCAAGGGAACTTAACCATTATTTGGAAAACAAATCTGAGTTAAAATGCAACACAGATGCTAAGTAAAGGAATAAAAGCAGTGAATGGTAATTTTCGCAAGCAAACAAACTTAAAACTAATGCTAGCTACAAAATTTAGCAATCAAACATAAAACAAACTCAACTCAAACTATCTACAAGTTTTGGAAACCAACTAATGCAGGGAAAATTCAGAAATGCTAAATACGATACCAATTGATTTCAAACACCATCATACACCAAGAGACAAGTGAAAAACTGATGCAAAGCAGTGCCCAAAACAGCTTGGCACGCAAGGGAAGTCTTTGTGCCAAAGCTGAAACTTTTGTGCCAAACTAATTCTAACAATTCAGCATAGAAGGCTATCGATCAGACTTGGAAAGAACAGCTGTAAATGCAGGGAAATGCAGGGATAATTGAAAGATTCAGACTCCGAATGAATGACTGAACAAGCAGGACACTAAAAACAAAAACTTAACCCAATCGAATCTGTTAAATTTCAGAAATGAGCTAAGATTTCAGAAATGGAAATCAGATTACAGAAATGAAGTTGATTCACAATAACTGCTGCGTAAAGCTTAAATCGAGTGCTATTTAGCTAAAACGAACTGCAAGGTAAACTCATAAAGTAAAACTAAAGAAAGCTTGGAACAAAATGCAAGAAGTCAAAAGAAAGGACTAAAAATGCAGAAACTAGAGTTGGCATGCAGCTATTGAGTTGATACGCAAGCAATAAACAGAAAATAAACTGAAATTAAATTCAATTGATCACTGAACAAGATTCCTAGCTAATTTACTTGCAGAACTAGAACCTAAATTAAGCTGAAACAATTAAGAAATGAAGCTAAATATTCTGATGCAAAAACAGTTACAAAACCAAGTGCAGAAATGGAAATTACAGGTAAAACAACAAAAATTAGCTACGGAACTAATCTTCAATCCTCCCTTAGCTCAAAACCTCCTTGTTCGTCACGCAAGGGCAAGCCAAGAACCCCTTCAGCTCCGTAAATCACTGGAAACAACTTCAATCGATCGATTTATGCTCACTCTGCACTTAGCTGGGGAAATCCAATCCGAACTCTTCGATCTCAGTTTAATGGATTGCGATGATGATTTGGAGATGCTCTGAGCTCACCTGAGGACCCCTACAGATGACTCAGATGATCGGAAATGGCTCGCGGATGAGAAACGAGTGATCGGACCACAAATCTATCGAAACCCTCAAACAACTCTGTCCGGAGCAAAACTGAGCTGAATTCTCCAAAGAAGCTTCCTCCGATGATCCAAATCTTGATCCAAGGTTGAAGTTGAGGTGGTCACGCCTTTAAACTAAAGGAATTGCAAGAAAAATGAAGAAGAACGATGAATGCAGCACTGTTGCGGCGAAGACGCGACGAGGAGGAAAGCTGAGGAAATTTTGATTAAGTACTTGACAACGGACGGCTCAGATTGATTTGAGAAAATTCAACGGCTGATCTTCATCCGATCTGAACCAAACTTTGATGATGTTGATCAAGGGTCAGGATCTGCCTCAGGGTAGCTCGGATCCTCCAGATTTGCAACGGATGGCCCAGATCAACCTAATCTTTGAATGGACAGTCCAGAGCCCTCTGAGCTTGATCCAACGGTTGGATGATCTCTGATTGGGATGAAAGTCTCAGATCTTGATCTCAGTGCTTGATCATCCCTAACCCTAGCTCGGATTGCCTCAGATGGTCCCAGATGGCTCAGATCTAGCCGCTTTTGAATCGGACGACCCAGATTAATCCGAAGCTTGATCACTCGATCCGGGTCCACTTCCGACTCAAGTTTGACCCAGTATGCCCTAGGTCCATGATCCTTTCATGCCTACAAAAAATAGATCAAAAATTTAGTGGCAAAATAATTCAAATATATCAAGATTTGCAATTAAGTCCAAAATAAAAGTAAGTTCTAAAACCTAGGGTAATTTCACAATTAAGCAAGAAAGACATGGGTCAAACATGGATTTTGGCAACTAAAATGATCAATAAAATGGTACTTATCATTCACCCTTATAAACTTTGTAAATTTAGGCATTTGATGTAGCACGTCGATGAGCAAGATCTTAATGCACATTTCTTTGATCAACAATGGGGGGGGGGGGGGTGAATGGTTCGTGATCAACAATAGTTTTTGGTTGGGATTCTTCCAACTTTGGGTCAATGCTTGAGATCGTGGACATGGATAGAGAATTTCACAAGGGATAGCTTGGGATCACAAGGGATAGCTTGTGATTCTTTACTTCGATTATGGCACCAACCGTGGCAAACAAAGGCCTCCCCAAAATGAGGGGGAGCTTGGGATCCTCTTCCATGTCTAAGACTACGAAGTCCGTAGGGAATATAAAATTCCCTACCTCGATAACACATCTTCTATGATACCCAAAGGATATCTACAAGAGTGATTAGCTAGTTGAGATGCCATCGTAGTCAATTTCAGATCATTCAATCCAAGTTTCTTACAAATCGAATATGGAATGAGACTTACGCTAGCTCTAAGATCATAGAAGGCCTTATCAAATATGGTTGAACCAATCTTACACAAGATAGAAAAACTTCCTGGGTCTTAGAGCTTCGGCGGGAGAGAATTGAGTGGCAGAGTGTTGCATCCTTCAGTCAAAGCCATCGTCTCAAATCCATCTTGCTTGCATTTTGTGGAGATATTCGCTCTCATAAACTTTGTAAATTTAGGCATTTGATGCAGTGCATCGATGAGCGAGATCTCAATACACATTTCTTTGATTTTCTCCAGAAATTTATCGAATTCTTCATCTTTCTTGGCCTTTGAGAGTCTTTAGGGGAAGGGGATCTTTTGAGCATTGAATCTCAGTCGAGGATCTTCAATTTCCTCCTTCTCCTTTGATGCTTCAATGGTGGAGAAGGATGGAGAAAGCTCTCCATTGTTCGTAATCCCCTCCTAGGCAGTCACTTGGGCCTTGCCCAAGGTCTATCCGCTCTGCAACTCAACGATGTTGCAATGCTCCACTGGGTTCTTCTCGATCTACTCGAGGAATATGCCTTGTGTTCTAGAGGAAGAGCCGACGATTTGAGCTATCTAACTATCAAGCATCTTTATATGTTTTTCATTGTTGTCCAATCTTGCACCAAGTTGCCTAATGTCATTCTTGATTTCTTTTTGATGAGATAATATCTCTTCTAGAAGTTGTTCAGTGCATGATGATTGGTATGGTTGCTTGTTCCCCGCTTCTTGGTCTTGGTCTTGATTATTTCGATATGAGAAGTTCGGATGACTTTTACACCTAGGGTTGTAAGTGTTGGAGTAAGGATTATTTTGTCTTTGATTAAAAACACCAATTGCATCAATTTGTTCCACTTGGCAAAGGTATGATGATACCACTCCAAGTGGACAACCCTCAGTCTGATGCTCAATACTCCCACACACTCCACAACTTGTTGTGATGGCATTTACTGTGCTCACATTCAAAGTATCAAACTTCTTGGTTAAGGCGTTAAGTTTAGCGGAGAGCAAGTCAATAGCTCCCACCTCATACCCCGGGGTCTTCATTAGGTTGCAGCTCCTCTTTGATGCCTACTGGTGATGGTTGAGGGTCACACTCTCTATAATTTCCTCTACGTCAGCCAAACCTTTGTTCATGAGTGCTCCGCCTGCTGCAGAATCTAGTGAGACTTTGGTATGGTAGTTGATCACGTAGTAGAAAGTGTAGATTACTAACCACTTCTCCGCCTTGTGGAGGCACATCCTCAGCATTCCATTAAATCTATCCTAAGAATCAAATAGTGACTCAATATCGTTCTGCCTGAAGCTGAAGATAAGATTCCTCATATAAGCCATCTTACGAGGTGGGAAGAATTTATCTAAGAAAGCTTGTTCACACTAACCCCAGGAGGAAATGTTGTTGGAAGGGAGAGAGCTCAACCATGTCTTGGCTCGGTCCTGTAGAGAAAACCCAAATAGAAGGAGCTTTATTGCATCTTGAGGCACCCCGCTCATCTTCAGAGTTCCACAAATCTCATAAAAGATTTCCAAATGTTGGTTGGGGTCCTCAGAAGCTTCACCCCCAAACTAGTTTTGTTGCACCATTGATATAAATGTCGACTTTATCTCAAAGTTGTTGGCCTCTACAGTAAGCCTAATGATGTCGAAACTAAAGACTCTGGCATGCGAGGCTGCATAATCCTTCAAAGGTTTGTTGTTGTCAGGATGTTGAGCCATGGTGTTCTGAGGCTGTTGTTGCTTTGAATTTAACTGTGTTCTTCGTTCTCTTCTTTTTTGTTTGAATATTTTATCAATCTCGGGATTGAAAGGCAATAGATTCCTTGAAGAGATTAGTCTTTGCATGCACAATAGAAGTACTTCAAAACAATGAGGAAAGCAACAATATTTTTGTATTTCTGTAAAAGTATGCAAAAACAAGCAAGAGCAATTGCAAATGAAGAAAACAAGAAATATTTTTGAGTTTTTGTATATGTGTATAAAGCAAAGTAACTATTTTTTTATAAAAGTGAAAGCAATAAATATAGACAAGTGTTCAAAAAAAATATTTACACTAAGAAAAAAAAACCTAGTCTAGCTTAGTAGCTAGTCACCTAATGTTGAAGCTCAGTCCCTAGCAACGACGCCAAAAACTCGATATGTGCCCCGCAAGTTCACGAATATCGTCAAGTAATAAAAGATATCATATTCACAAGGTCTAATTAGCAAGCACTAGGGAGCTTTACTAAAATGAACTAGCTAAGTAAGCTGGAAGTGTAAAAAGATTCACACAAGGATGAGAGCAAGAATGAGAAGAGAGGAAGAATACCGAAGGCTATGAGAACTTGGTATGAAGACTAGGAAGTGGTAATGTCTAAGTTTTAGGCTTCCTTGTGGTGTCCTTGATATTCTATGGTTGCTAGTGCCTTGATCTCAATGATTTGGCCTCATAGGATGCCTAACTAGATTACTGGGGTGATCTCGCGATTGACATGTTAGAGTGTCTTTTTTATTGGCTATCCAATGCTATTAAATAGACAAAGTAGCCTAGAATGTCCAGTTAAAGATTACCCTTGTCACATAGGGCTCCCCGGTCATACGATTTTAGATTACACAAGTCATCTCCAGCATGAGATTAGAGAAAACCCATTAAGAGCATGGCTAGGTTCATCCTTGTGTGGAAATGACCTCTAAATCAAGGGAACACACAAGGTTGTCCGGTTAAAAGGATTACCCTTGTCATATAGGGTTCCCCAAGCATACAACCTTGAGCATATCCCCTAGATAGAGGTCATTCCACACACCCATTCAATCAAACATAACAAATCAAGCTTACACGAAGAGATCTAAGCATAAAACATTCATTGAAACATTTAATCAAATAAAAATCATGCCAAATCATGTCATCAATACAAGGGCATAAGTAATCCATAGAGTTTTACATCAAGTCACATCACAAATACTCTCAAAACCCTAGAACATGGAAATCTACTCTCTAGACATGAGAGGAACACAAAGACTCGAGAAAAGAAATCACTTAATCATCCAAATCGACAAAGCAAGAGGAGGAAGAGAGAAATGCTTATCCTTCTGCGATGGAGAGTCTTCGAACCAACCCAAGCCTCGGAGAAGGTGGAGAGTGGTGGAGATCATCCTTAGGCCACCAGAGGTCACTGGAAAGAAGGTGGATGGCTTGGGATAAGTCTCTCCAAGGGGAAAACCCTCCTCCCCAAGAAAAGGGGAGGGTATCCCCTTTTAAACTCGGGCCGCACGACCCTTGGCTGAGGCACGAGGGTGTGCTTGGGGGCATGGTGAGCCCCTTTTAAACTTGGGTTGCAGGACCCCTTAGCTGAGGCATGGGGTGTGCTTGGGGGCACGGCCTCACCGTGCCCCCTACAATATAAGGAAGCACGCGGCGGTGCTTGGGTGGCATGGCCTTGCTGTGCCTCCCTAGCTGGGAGGCACAACCCCTCACACGTGTGAGCCCACACGGCCCCCTACGGGTCCAACTCCGATCAGCTCCAACTCCGTCCATCTCTAGTTCTGGTGATCGTCTTACTCTATTTCTTGTCCATTTTGTTCCAAATCGCTCCCTGTCAATGAAAATAAGAGAAGAGCATATCTTCGAACTAGGGGAAGAAAATATACTGGTAAAAAGCTAAGTTGGGGCACAACTATGCAGGAAAGAATCAATAGAAACAAGTAAATGAGCGTTAAAACAAGGATAGAAATATATCTAATCTCCGTTTATCTAAATGCTTAATTTAGAATAAGCTAGATAGGACTAGAATGTCTAGATAGGACAAAGGAATGCCAGATCTTGACAACATAGTATCAGGACTTGGTGTGCTGATAGTACGTTAAGAAAGTTTAACAAAAGTGCATGTCTAGGCTAGGTAAGGCATATCCTACTTGGTGCATCTGGTTAAGTGGAACTAGTTGAAGTTAAGTCGCCTCATCGTAAACTAGTTAGACCAAGATTTTGTATTAAGTTAGTTGACTGTGTAATTTTTTTTATTGGATTTGTCTAAGGATGTGGTCACTCCAAAGTAGGCCTAAGCCTCGCCACAACTGGGAAGCCGCTTTAAAAAATATTCACTTAACTAACCCAATGCAATATATATAATAAATTGATTAAGTAAAATTGAAAAACCATCTCATAAGATCCATAAGGCTACCATGTATCAAACACTTAGAGTGGGTCAGATGTAAGATTTTAAATTCAAATATTACCTTATACAACCCAAAAAATTAGAAATACCAAAGCATATACTTTGTGTAGGAAAACAAAAATTTAGATCAATGGATGCTGGATAGTGGGTGCTCCAGATATATAATCGGAGATCGTGAAAATTCACAAAGCTAAAACTGAAGAACTTAGGATCAATAGCCTTCAAACATAATGTGAAACTTAATGTAATTAAGACAAGTAACATTGAACTTAAGTCAAATTTTATTATTCGAAAAGTATTACTTATTGATAAATTTATATTTAATTTACCTAGTGTTAGTCAATTGTGTGATGCTAGATACGTAGTAAAATTTCAATCTACTAAATGATTAATTAAATGTTCTAAAATAACTCTTAAAAGAATTAGACAAAATAATATTTACACAATTAATCTACCTAGCTCCTCACTCAAGTGCTTTTTAACATAGCAAGAGAAAATTTGGTTGTAGCACAACAGACTGGGTCACATCCACTTTAGACATATATAAAAAATAAGTAAGAATAAGATAAGTAAAGGATTATCAAAATTAAGAAATCTAGAAATAAGATTTATAATGTTTGTGAACACGAAAAACAAATCAAATCTATACAAGCATCGAACAAATTCAATTCTAGAATTATTACACTTAATTCTTTTTTATTCATATAGAATCAAATCCTTAAGTAGTAATCAATATTGTTTAGTAATAATTGATGACTTCTCTCGGTTCACTTGAGTTAAATTTCTAAAACATAAAGATGAAACATTTAAACAATTTATTAACTATTGCAAATTAGTAGAAAATAAAAAGGATATAAAAATTAAAAAGAATTAGGAGTGGTCATGGTGGAGAGTTGTGTTAGTGTTGGAAGCACCACATCGAACCTATGTTTTGATGTATGGCTAAGTTTAAAATTAGTCTATGTGTTTATTTGATGGATCGTGTTAAGTGTGCAAGTGCATTGTAACGACCCGGAAAATTCTCTTAATATTTTATTAAAATATTAAGCATGTCTAGATAATTTTCCGAAGGACCTAGAGGCATTAATACGAACATTGGCCTAGAAAATCCATGTTTTCCCCATTTAAATTGGGAAAAAGGGCACTAATGGGCCTTAGGTGGGCTTACTAGTACCATAATTATTGGTGGATTTTAGGTAAAAATTAGTATAAATATAAATAGGATTTAATTAGACATATTAGCATGATTATGGGTAAGTAATAGTTTAATTTTCCTATTTAATTTGAGAAATTAGGTACTAATGGGCTTTAAATGGGCTCCAAAAGTGGGTATTAATTGGGTAAAATTTATATAAATATAAAAGAATTTTATTTAGGAATATTGGCATAATTATGGGTGATTTTTGGAGAATTTTAGAAATAAAAAGGGAATTTTCAAAAATAAGAAAAAGGATCAAATAAAATAAAAATAAAGGTGCATGGGCCAAGGATTGAACCTTGGACCTCTTCTACAACAATGAATGCTTTAACCAACTCACCTAGCAAGGAATTCTTGTGAGGAAAGGAAGTGAATGGTGGTTAAATGGTAGAAGAAGATGAAGGGCCATGGAAAACTCTTCATTCACCACTTTAATGGTTGATTAATAAGGGGGTTTGGGAGTTTCATTCTTCATGCCATCAATTGCATTTGCTCCTCTCTTCCTTCTCCATTCTTGCCGAGCACACAAGGAGGAATTCTCCCTTGAGAAAACTCCACAAAAGGTCTCATCCTCCTAGATCTAAGGGCTTCTCAAAGTTTCCAAGGGCTAGGTGTGGTCAAGTCTTCTTCCTTCTTTCCATCCAAGGTCTAAAAAATTTAGAAACCCAAGGTAAGACTCCCTCACCTGTGGTATAATGGTTTCATATGATTTTTATGATTTTTAGCATGATATATTGATGGATTTTGGGGTTGGAAGTGGAAAAGAAAGAAAAACCAAGAAAGGTTGGTTGATAGGTTTCGGCCACCAAGATTTAAAGGTCCATAAATATGCTAAAAATCTGTTTAATGTTATGTAATGTTCCCTTATGATGTGTAGAGGTTATGTATAATTTTTGGAAATTTTTAGAGTACTCTAGGACACCCTAGAGTTTCGGCCAACATGGAAGAAGCAAAACCCAGAACCTTAGGTTCAAGGGTTTCGGCCACCATGATTTAAAGATCTATAAATATGATAAAAATCTGTATAATGTTATGTAATGTTCCCTTATGATGTGTAGAGGTTATGTATAATTTTTGGGAATTTTTAGAGTACTCTAGGACACCCTAGAGTTTCGGCCAACATGAAAGAAGCAAAACCCAGAATCTTAAGTTCAAGGGTTTCGGCCACCATGTTTTAAATGTCTAAAAATATGTTAAAAATCATGATAATGTTATTTAATGTTCCCTTATGATGTTTAGACACTAAGTAAAATTTTTGGGAATTTTTGGGATACCCTAGAGGCCCCATATGTTTCGGCCAACATGAAAGAAGCAAAACCCAGAACCTTAAGTTCAAGGGTTTCGGCCACCATGTTTTAAATGTCTAAAAATATGTTAAAAATCATGATAATGTCATTTAATGTTCCCTTATGATGTTTAGACATTAAGTATAATTTTTGGGAATTTTTGGGATACCCTAGAGGCCCCATATGTTTCGGCCAACATGAAAGAAGCAAAACCCAGAACCTTAAGTTCAAGGGTTTCGGCCCCCATGTTTTAAATGTCTAAAAATATGTTAAAAATCAGGATAATGTCATTTAATGTTCCCTCATGATGTGTAGAGGTTAAGTATAAATTTTGGGAATTTTTGGGGTACCCTAGAGGCCCCATATGGTTCGGCCAACCCCAAGGACCCAAGGGTTAGGGTTGAGTCTTTAACCTCAACTTATGTTTATGTGTTGCCATGATATAAGGATGATGGATGGCGATTGTGTGAATTTTCACATGGCCATGGGACTCCACAAGTTTCGGCCATATAAGGGTTAATAGGGTAAAAGTTAAGATTTATTTCAAGTAAGGGTCCCAATGGCCCTATGGTAAGATGTGATTTATGTTTATGAATGATATGCTATGTTATGAATGATATGCCATGTTATGAATGATATGCCATGTTTACGAATGATATGCCATGTTTATGGATGATATGTCATGTTATGAATGATATGTCATGTTTATGAATGATATGCCATGGTTATGCATGATAAGAATGAAAATGATAAATGAAGGTTAAGTATGATGAATGAATGAATATGCTAAACGACACGATCGATGGTCGACGGTACGACGGTCATATGGACCGGTAAATGGGCCGGTAGACGGGCCGAGCCGTAACAAGTTATGTTATGATAAGTATGCCATGAATGACTTATGAATGATGAAGCATGCAAAGTATTTTATTTTATTTTATGGGCATGTACCGGACCTAAGTAAGGTCCATGATTCTGGACTACCGATGATGCTGTCCACGGTTCGGGACTACCGATGATGCTGTCCTTACGGTTCGGGACTACCGATGATGCTGTCCTTACCCTAGTAGGTCGAGATTAGCTACTTCGTATTTACATAGGGATGCACGCATATGATGAATGAATGTGGTACAAGCCAGGGCCCAATGATGTTATGATGATGATTTAAAAGCATGTTTTAAAGATTAAGCATCTTTATATATATATATATATGCACAGTTGTTACATGCATCCATTCATGTTATGCATTACGTTATGAAAAGTATGTTTATGAAAAGTATGTTCATGAAAAGGATGGTTATGCCATGATTTATTTATGTTTATGCCATGATTTTTTTATGCCATGATTTATTTATGTTTATGCCATGATTTTTATGCCATGATTTATCTATGTTATGCCATGATTTTTATGCCATGATTTATCTATGTTAATGCCATGATTTTATGCCATGATTTTACTTATGTTCATGTTAGTTTAGGATGCCATGATTTTATGCTAGTTTAGAATGCCATGTTTTGATTATGTTTATGCTAAGTTAGGATGCCATGCTTCTATTTATGTTCATGTTAGTTTAGGATGCCATGATTTAATTATGCTTATGTTATGTTAGAATTCCATTATTTTATTTATGCTCATGCTAGTATAGGATGCCATGATTTTAATTAGGTTATGCCATGATTTTATGTCCATGCCAAGTATTATGTCATGCTATGAATATTTACGATGTTTATGGATTGTGTCTATGCCATGCTATGAATATTTATGATGTTTATGTTTATGCCATGCTATGAATGTTTATGATGTTTATGTTTATGTCAAGTATGATGCCATACATGAATGTTTATGGTTATGTTTATGTCATGCTATGAATATGATGAAGCCATGTCCATGACATGTTGAATGAATGCTAAGTGATGATAAGGATGACGATCTAAGTAAAGCATTAAGTATGCTAATGTTTCATATGTTTATGATTAAGTGACGGATGGTTTTAGTGGGTAGGAAAGAGTCTTACTAAGCCTGTGTGCTTATAGTCTTATTTTCTTATACCGCAGATCACGAAGGGGATAATAAGGAAGCAGCAGGAGGGCATTGCAGAATGTGTGTGATAGTGACTTGGCCAAGAGACCATATGTTTGTTTGTCTTATGATAGAACTCTACCTTTACTACTAAGTACTTGAATATGACTCTATGACATGATGCTAATGTATGACATGATGCTAAGTATGATATGATGCTAAAATATGGCATGATGCTAAGTATGATATGATGCTAAGTATAAAGTTAATATGCCAAGCTTCCAGGTTATGATGGTAGGAATGGTAGTGAGTGCATGTAGGTGTAAGTTTAAAGTTTTCCGCTGCATTATGATGTCTACATGCCTAAGTATGTTAATGTAACGCCGCTTTATGATGGTCTATAAAAAAAAAAATGGGCGTTACATGCATAAAGTCCTAGTTGGGAATCAAGCAATGACAAAATCCTAGCGAGGCAAGACAGTGGAAGTCCATTTCTTTGTTTCCAATCATGTGTCTAGAACATCCATTATCTAGCATCAATTTAGTGGTCGAATCATCCATGGTTGATTGGGTTGTGAGGATGTGCAACTAACTTGTTCTAGCTCCATTGATTCCTAATAGATTTCACTTAGCTTTTCCTATATAGTTACTTGGTGTTGTTGAATGTGTTGTTGAATGTGTTGTTGAATGAGCCAACTTTCTCAAACTATTCTTGAGTCAAGCCACATTGAATGGTTGCAGTTATTCTTGCATTTGCTTGGGCTACTCTCTTAACACTCTCGGTCCATTATTCAAATCCAAGTAGCTCACCAGTTGGGCTTTTCATTAAATTGATTCCATATTTGATTATCTTCCATCTTTTAACTTAGTTTATTAGATAGCACTCCATCTTTTCTTTCCAATAAGTAAAATTTTTGATATCGAAAAGAGGAGGACAGTTGTACTAAAACCTTCCTGCAAAGCCATTAAAATAGAAAAATCTCCAAAATTTTGACAAATCTTGTGTAAATAACACAAGAAGATATCAAACAAATATTTAAGTTGATTAGGTCTAGGTCAGGGATGGGGTTCAAATTTGGATAGGTTTGGTTGAAATTAGGGTTAGGATTTGATTTAGGCTAGGCTCGGATTAAACTTTAATGTAAAATTTCAATTAATGTTTGATCCGACTCAAAACACAAGTCCAACCCTAGTTTAAATTCAAAATTTTCTTTGGATTAATCAAATGAATTTTTCTTAAGTCAGCTTCCAGTTGAGTGAGGCACAAGAGCACTACTTTGGGTAAAAACTTTCTTAGACAAAGTCAATAAAAGATTCAATATGCCAAAACAAACTAATTACAAAATCCTAGTCTAACTGGTTTAAAATTAGGTGAGTTAGTTTTAGCTAATTCCACTTAATTAGATGCACCAGGTAGGATACGCCTTATCCAACCTAGACATGCACCTAATGAAGATTTCCTAACATACTATCTATAAGTATTCCAGATTAGTTTTGATGTGATCAACCAAGTAAGATTAGGTCCTGTGTGGTTTGATCCTTATGTTTAAATGTGCAGGAGCATAAGAGCACAAGAAGTCGAGAGGAAGATGCATCAGATGAGAAGGATGTTATAGAGAAGAGAACTGACGGGCTCGGTGCATCTGAGAGACTTAGAGGTTGCGGTATAATACACCAGTGAACAAGAACAGTGTACGCAAAGTCCAAGGCATGAAAAGCTAGGGAGGAAACTCGTTTGAGGAGAAGGTTAGAGTTGGGTTCGGGTGAGCTCAACTCTGGATGATTGGAGAATCACCCAAGCAAGCGGAGTCCAAGAAGGTCAACTCGGAGGCTGCCCTTGAAGACTCGAGGAGCCCTACTTATGATTGAGGGTGCCTCAGATATAGAAAGTGGAGCTACCGCGGAAAGGTATGAGGACGCCCTAGGTCTGAACTAAGGCACCCACGATCTGAACCCGCGTGCCCTAAATTGAACAGTAGTCGTTAACGCTACCATTGGCTGCATGGATAAAACCTATCCACTGGAGGTGCCCTGAATCACATCTAAGGCACCCTACTTGCCACGTCAACAAACAGTCACTTTGACCGTTGGGCTATAAAAAGCCTCCTATATCTAGGATTATAAAACAACAACTGTAATTAAATTTCCTACTGTTTATCTGAGCTTTCGAAAGTTTGTAAGAGGCTTCTTTGCCTACACCAAAAGGAGTTTTGATACTAAGATTTCAACTACCTTGTGTTGGATCGAGAGAACCGATAGAGGGGGGTGAATATCGAAAAACGTTCAGATTTTAGAATTAGAGAAATTACGCAGCGGAATAACAACAATCGCGAACACAGGTAGTTTTACTTGGTTCGGAGCCTAGGTCGACTCCTACTCCAAGGCCCACGGTCGTTGACCGTTTTCTGTGGGCAATTCTATAAGTTCGCAAAACGGTTTACAAATAGATGTTACAATTGCAGTATAGTAAACACAAAAATTAAAAGATCGCTCTTTGTTACCGACGTCCGGTGTGGAATGTTTCTCGGAGCAGAGGGACGTCGTCGGCGCTTGTATCTCGAGTCGGGAGGTTTCTGGAGCAGAGCGCGGGAGCAGAAGACCGTGATTGCGTTGAATGAAATTGTTGTTTTGAAGCCTTGGTTCGAGGGTCCTTTTATAGCACCTGGGGGTGCCCGGAACGTCGGGGGCGCCCCCCCCACGTGTCGGTCGATCCACTTCCTTCTCGGTCAGCTCTGATCCCTTAAAACTCGGGATCAAGCTTTGACCGGGGCGCCTGGAACGCTGGGGGCGCCCGGATTGACCGAGTCAGAATCTTATCCTCTTGGCTTCGCTGGAGCTGCTTCGACTACTTGACCTGGGGGTGCCCGGAGCGTTGGGGGCGCCCAGGAGCAGTGGGGGCGCCCGAAAGCACGGGGGCGCCCCGAACATGAACTGTCGAAGCCTTCTTTTGCATTATGTGTTTTGTGTTCACCTAGGGGGCGCCCGGGACACTCCGGGCGCCCTGGTCAGCTGTTGCCTCACTCCTTTGAGGCTCACTGAGCTGCAGACACTCGTTCCTTCGATCCTGCATCCAGGGTTAGTCCAAAACACCATAGAGCAATAAGATATTAGTTTATACAGCCTTAGTTGTCTTGGTTCTGACTTTGGGCCTCCAAATGGAACCCTAGGTCGAACCGACGCCTACTGTTCCCTCGACGGGGAACGCGTCCTCACCTACTCCTCTCGGGAGAATGTACCTGATGCCAACCACTCCTCTGGTTGAACTTTTGCCTAGCGGTCCTTCGCCAGGTCTTGGAAACCAAGCTGTCCTTCGCCCGGTGCCTAGCTGTCCTTCGCTAGGTCTTCAGTCCCAAGATGTCCTTCGCCTGGCGCCTAGCAGTCTTTCGCCAGGGCTTCAGTACCCTGGCATTCCTTCGCCAGTGCCTAGCAGTCCTTCGCTAGGGCTTTGTACCCTGGCATTCCTTTGCCAGTGCCTAGCAGTCCTTCGCTAGGACTTTTCCTACACACTTGAGTAATTTGTTAGATAACAAGTAAGACTTAACTTTTGAGCCCTGTTGCCATTATCAAAACTCAGGTTCGACTTGGGTGTTTTCTGCACCAACAATCTCCCCCTTTTTGATTTATGGCAACCCTGGTTCAAAAAGTTAAGTTTAATCAAAGCATATAAAAATTACCTTTTGTTCCCTCCCCCTAGAAGGAATCTCCCCCTAGATTTTTTCAAAATTCGTGGGGTTTTTGAAAATAGGTTTTAAGTCTGAAGATGGTTTTAACCTAAAAAAATTTTAAGCTTTAAAGCTTATATTTTCTAAAATGATTTTTGTTGTGTACTTTGGAAAGAATTTAACCACTTTGACAAATTTTGAAAACTTTAAGAAGAGTTTTGAAAACTTAAGTTTTGAGTACCGAAAATTTTGACGCCTTAAGTTTAAAGTACTTAAAAGTTTTGAAAACTTTTAAGTTTTAAAGTACTTGGTTAAATTTGACCACTTTAATTTTAAGTACTTAGAGTTTGAAAAATCTTCAGTTTTAAGTACTTAGGAAACTTTTAAGAACCGTTAGTTTAAAGTACTTAGCACTTTTTTTGAAAACTTAAAAACTTAAGTACTTAATAAGATTTTGAAACTTTAAGAACTCAGTAAAATTTTGAAAGCTTAAGTATTTAGTAGAATTTTGAAAATTTAAGTACTTAGTAAGATTTTGAAAACTTGAGAACTTAAGTAAGATTTTGAAAACTTGAGAACTTAAGTACTTAGTAACTTAGTACTTTTAGAGTTTGAAAAATTTTGAAAAACATAAGTACTTAGAAAAGTTTTGAAAAGCTTAAGTACTTAGAAAAGTTTTGAAAAGCTTAAGTACTTAAGTACTTAGAAAAGTTTTGAAAAGCTTAAGTATTTAGAAAAGTTTTGAAAAGCTTAAGTACTTAGAAAAGTTTTGAAAAGCTTGAGAACTTAAGTACTTTAGTAACCTTTTTGAATAAAGGATAGAGTTAAAAAAAAAATTGAGCTAGAAAATTTTAAACTCTCTCCTTTCCTATCTCTCCTTTCCTATCTCTCCCCCTTTGCCATATATCAAAAACAGATAAATATAGCAGAAATTAAATTGCATAAAGGAAATAACTTTCATAAAGGAAAATATTTGCATGATTTTGCTGTACTGAACCAATTCATGATAAGACTTAAATTAAATCAGTTAATTTTCTCTTGTAGGGACCTGTCTAACCCAATTAGTTACTTACTAACTGCTATAAACAGTAGTTTTTGCTAGGGTTAGTCAAGTTAAGTGTTTCTGTTCAAGTTATATTTTCTAAACTTGACACTTAACTTGATTGCTATGTAAGTTGTATTTAGTGCCCCAATTACTGCAGATGCACTGACTTAAAGCATCTTGAATTAAGGCAAAGACCTAAGCATCTCAACCCATTCTAGGTTATCAATCAAAAGTACCCTAAGGTGCTTGTGAGATGCTGGTTTCTAAATCTATAGGTGCATGCAGTTCTAGGGTTAGGGCCTAGGCTAAGTCCATTTGCGAAAAAGCCCTAGTTTTGAAGGGGGGTAGTTTTGAAATAAAACTAAGTCGAAATTTTTTTTTAGAAAAAACTGATTTTGAAATTAATTACAACAGTTTTTCAAATTCTTTTAGAAACTGATTTTTAAATCAAGTAAAGCAGTAAGAAAATTAAAAATAGAGTTAACCTATTCTACAGAGCATAATCAGTGATCAGATACTCAAGTCAAATAAATAGTCAAGCAAAATAGATTAACTGGTCAACCAGAGGTCCGGTAGAGTCAAACATGAGTCAAGTTTTTAGTTACTTAGTACAATGCTGAAATAGTCTAACTAGGAAGAAGGGCCAGGGTGGTCAGATGAACCAGGCTGCCATGATCGAAATAGTGTCATCATCTCGTGATACTGTGCATCTCTGGCCTCCCTCTCAGCTCTAAGGGCGCTCATATACCCGGTGTAGTAGCCCAGATTTGCCTCCATGTTTTCGGCATGATTGGCCTCCACTTCCTCTCGGAGGCTCTGGACATGTGTCTCCAGCTGTGTCACTCGATCGTAGAGTGTTGGTGGAGGGGGCTCGTCTATGTGTGCTCGAGCCTCAGCTACCAGATCTACAACGTCAACGTCTACCTCCTCGTCTGAGTCGATCAGAGCCCCGGCCTGCTGCCGTCTCCAACTCAAAACCCCGGTGGCCGATACCTCTAGACCCGCTAAAGAGAAGTTCCTAAATCCTATTTCATCAAAGTCGGTCATCGCAGTTATTTCACCCATGGTAATGTCACGACCGTGGTGATGAAGGAGGGAGGTGATGATGTGGCAGAATGGAGTGCACACTCGTCCCTGGGTCGTAACACTGGACGCATGTAGAATAGTATGAAACATGTGTAGTCCAATGTCAATGTCAAGGTGATGGATCAGGGCATACAGAAGGAAGGCATGAAAAGGTCGCATGGTCGCGACATCTCTAGTGGAGAGTGGTAAGATACAGCAGACCAGGACTCTGTACAAGGCGTAGTCCTGTGCCTGAAGGTCAACGTATTGGAATCGTCTATTTGCGGGGAGTCTAGCTTCCCTATAGAAATAGGAGTGGAGAGTGTCTAAAGTAATGTGAGAGTAGGGAGGATCAAATGGAGGGTTCCTAGGTGGATAGCAGCAAAATGTGGACTGGGAGGGTCGTAGTCCAAGGAATCGGTTTAGTAAGGTAGGGGTGATAGACAGGGGTATCCCTTGAACAGTAGTGTAAAACATGAGATTGTCTTGTCGAACTATGTTATTGTAGAATTCTGCACATAAGGATTCATTAATGGTATGAGTGCAGAATACTAGATTATCCAGTTGATAAAAGTTTATGACGTTCATGGCTAAGGGACAGGATTGGGTAAAGAAATGTCTATTAAGATAGCTTGTTTTGATAGGCTTGTAGGTGGTTCGAGCAAACTTATTACATAATTCTAGAGTCGGGAACCTAGGGTCGGGACTCGGTTCGGCACCGGGGTTCGCTTGGTTTGCTCGGCGTTTTCTAAGTTAAGAGGCATGCATTTATAAGAAAGGAATAATTCTAAATGCATTAAAGAATTTAAGAAAATAATCCAAAATAAATCATACCGGGGAGGCATGGTGAGATTGAGGAAGCACAAGTGTCACTTGATCTTCTTGGAATGAAGGAAGTGAGGAAACAAGTTGGTTTTTGGTGTGGGAAGAGAAGGGGATGCAGCTCACTTGGTATCAGGATTCATAAACTCTAGTACTTATCCTGGAGGTCTAGAGTTCGAATCCTGAGGAAGGCAAAAATCCACTGGCCAGGGGTGGAAAGACCTAGTGAGTAACGACACGGTTGTTGGTCGTCGACATCGGTTGTTGGTCGACGACATAGTTGGGCCGCCAAATATTGATTTGGCCGCCAGGTTGTTGGGCTGAGGGGCCAGGTTGTTGGGCCGCCAAATGTTGATTTGGTCGCCAATGGGTTGAGAGACCGTGCCATTACAATAAAAAGGCGCCTTTTTATTGTAACGACACGATCTCTCAACCCCTTTGGTGGCCAAATCAACATTTGGCGGCCCAACAAACTGGCCCCACGGCCCAACAACCTAGCGGCCAAATCAACATTTGGCGGCCCAACTATGTCGTCGACCAACAACCGATGTCGATGACCAACAGCCGTGTCGTTACTCACTAGGACTTCCCACCCCTGGCCAGTGGATTTTTGCCTTTCTCAGGATTCGAACTCTAGACCTCCAGGATAAGTACTAGAGTTTTATGAATCATGATATCAAGTGAGCTTCGGATCCCTTTTATAGGCCTTACATCAGGGGCGCCCGGGAGCTCCCGGGCGCCCGGGAGCTCCCGGGCGCCCGGGACAGTGGTCACTGCCAAAGGCAGTGACTAGGTCTGTTGTGGGCGCCCGGAGCGGCCCAGGCGCCCTAGTCAGGCTTACTTTGCAGTTTTTGCTGCAATGAGTGTGATGGGGGCGCCCGCATGGTTCCGGGCGCCCTGGTCAATGGTCAGAGGCAGCTTGTTGCCTAGAGAGATGGAAAAGGTATGGGGGGGGCGCCCGAGGAGTCACGGGCGCCCGGAGTGCATAGGAGGTGATAAATATTATGTCTTGTCATTGTTTGACCATGGTTTAGTTGGTTTGACCATGGTTTGACTATGGTTTGACTGCTTTGACCATGGTTTGACTATGTTGACCATGGACTGACCAGGTTGACCAAGGTTTGACTATGTTGACCAAGGTTTGACTATGTTCTGTGCTACACAATATAGGTATTTACAGGAATTACAATTGAGTTTAATTTTTCTGTCTCACTGACGGGCCCAAATATACTAATTAATTTGTCACGAAATGTATGGGCTCATCAAATTTAAATATGAATAAAATGAAATGAATAACTGGAAACCCTTTTACAATCAAAAGTATGAAAATGTAATATAGGGGCCACAGGTCGTATTTTTCTCGGGGCTAGTTGACGTTGTTCGATTCGCGCTTGTATTTAGGTGTCGTTTGTGTTTTTGGGTTTCGAATTTGATTGGGTTTCAATTATAAATGAAAACTTAATGAGAGGCAAGGAAAACTCAACCATGGAACTTTACAAGTGATAGCAAGTTATCATTCAACCAAAAAGAGCATTTATTCATCTAAATCACTTAAGCAACTTTAGAAAGTGAATCTGATTTTTAAATTGCAACACAAATCCTAAACAATAAAGCACACAGCAGGCAATTGGTGTTTAACTTCAGAGGTTGCAACTTTAGGTCGAAATCAGCTTGATACAAGGTGAAGGATTAAGTCAAACTTAATACACAGGTGAAGAAAAACTGATGTGAAACAGTTTGAGACTAAATGCAGGAATTCGTAGCTGATAAATTCAGCTTGAAAAACCAAGCTGCCAGTAAAGAGAGATGCAAAGATGAATGAAGAAATTTAGAACTTAGTGGCTGCTCAATCCAGATATAAAACTGAATGTAGCAGTGATGCGCAAAACTGCATGAAATTCAGAAATGATGTGAGTGCAGGAACAAACTTGGAACAGAGATTAAATTGCACATTCAATTGTCAAATAAGATGTAAAAGATCTAGAGTTACTTAACACAAATTTCAGGACCTATAACTGAAAAGAAAATCTGTAAAACTTGAGCTGAAATTGGCACGCAGAACCGAACTGATACGCATAAACTGAGAACAAATGTTTAAACCAATGCTCGAAAGGAATTCAGATTACTCTAACTCATACACAGACAATAGGCTGACCAATTTAGAAACTCAAAAGAAGAATTGCAACACTGATTGGAATGAAAACTGCTAATATAGCAATTGCAGAAATCTGCAGCAGAGTTGCAGCAACTTAAGGACAGGTATGCAGCTTCAATTTGGATACAGATTCAGACTGAAAAACTGATTAGAATGCATCAATCCAAGATTCAAGTAAGATTCACAAAAAATAGACATCTCTTGATACGATTTCAGACTTGGCAGATTAAACACTACAGCAATAAATCTACTACTGCCAATTGCAGAATCCGAATTCTGAGATGTAGAAAACGTCAGTCACAGATCAGGCAACACAAGCTGGAATCAGTGCATTAGTCTACAATTCACTAAAGCTTAGAGAGCTAATGATTACTTGACACAACTCAGCAAAAACCAAACTGAAACTTACTGAAATTTGCTGATACGTAGGAAGAAATTCTGATACGCAAGCATCAAACACAGAAATAAACTGGAATTAAATGCAATCTATCACTACACAAATTAACTAACTGACTACTTGCCAAATTAAACCAAATCAAGCAGCAAACAAATTCAGAAACCAAAACTAAGTGGCTGAATCGAAACTTAAAAACAGAGCAGTTGCAGAAAATTGAATTGCAGCTAATACAATGGAAATTTTCTAATACTAAATCTCAATCTCTTATCTCAGCTCAGAACCCCTTGCTGTCACTCAAGGATGAACCTCGAATTGAGAAAGAAACAATCCCTACAAGTAGATTACAGCAGCTAGATAAAATGCAGAAATAAGGTTACGGCAGAATTGAAATTTACAGCTACAAATCAAAATTGCAAATAGAAATCTAAACCCCAATCACTCCATTAGCTCAAAGTCTTCTTGGTTGTCAATCAAGAGCTGGCTTCGAACCCGCAAGCTCAGCAATTCACTAAGGAACTGAATTGGTGGTCGAATTTAGCTCAAAACTGTTCAAGAAGGAAAACCCATTCGAATTCTTCAATTTGGCCTTGTCTGATTGAAACGAAGGTGCGGGAATGATCCAAGCTTGTCCGAGAACCCCTCCAGATGGCTTGGATTGATGTAGAATCTGACAAAACCGAAATCGAATCCTTCAAATGCAAAGCTGCCGAAACCCTCAAACAACCTTGCTCTTGCCCAATTCCGAGCTGAAAACTACACAAACTACTCTCCCTAGTGACCTCGACTTGATCTGATGAAGAATGGAGGTGGTCGCGCCCCTTAGATTGAAGAACTAGCTGAAGAACAGTGAAGAAACGAAGAAGAATGATGAACAGCGGCGGAGACGCGACGCTGAGAACTGCTGCGTTTTTTTGATTAAATAGCTATCAACGGACGACCCAGATTGATCGGAGGAGATCCAACGGCTGATCTTGCTCTGATTGGAGCCAAACTTTGATGATGATGATCTGGGGTCAGGATCTGCCTTGTGGTAGCTCGGATCCTCCAGATATGCAACGGATGGTCCAGATCAACTCTATCTGTGAATGGACGCTCTAGAGCCCTCCAAGCTTGATCCAACGGTTGATTTAGCTCTGATTGGGATGAAACCTTCAGATCTTGATCAGGGTGCTTGATCAACCCTAGTCCTAGCTCGGATGGCTTCAGATCGTCCCGGATGGCTCAGATCTAGCCGCTCTTGAATCGGACGGCCCGGATTAATCGTAGGCTTGATAATTCGATCCGGTTCACATCCGACTCAGGTTTGACCCAATATGCCCTAGGTCCAGGATCCTTTCATGCCTACAAAAATATATCAGAAAATTAGTGGCCAAATAATCCAAAAATTATGTAATTTTGCAATTAAGTCCAAAATGAGATAAAGTTCCAAAACCTAGGGTAAAATCATAATTAAGCAATAAAAATATGAGTCAAACATGGATTTTAACATCTAAAATAATCAATAAAAATGGTACTTATCACTCACCCAATCTAGGGTTTTCAATCACGTTAGCCTTACAGGTTTTGTGAGACAGGTTTTGATAAGTAAAATTATTTTGAAAAATTAATTTTTATTTGGAAAACCTTAAATTAATTTTTGAAAACAACTAAGTTTATTTTGAAGAAAAATGTTTGATTCTACACCTAACTGAAAATTTGTGTTAGATTTGAATTTGACAAAGAGTAATTTGAATTTGAAATTCAAAAATTGGCTTCTAGGCCTTGGCGAGGCACTAGGCCTTCTTTGGCCGTAGCCTTATTGGATCATCAACCTGTAACGCCCGCTTTTTTTTTATTTCCATAAAGCGGCGTTACGTTAACATACTTGGGCATGTAAACATCATAAGGCAGCGGAATAACTTTAAGACTTACACATACATGTCCTACTACCATTCTTAACATAATGACATGGGAACTTGGCATATTAACTTTGTACTTAGCATCATATCATACTTAGCTTCATGTCATAGAGTTCCATAAGTCACCATTCAAACACATAAGTAGTAAAGATAAAGTTCTAGCATAAAACGAGTAACCATATTGTTTTCTTGGCCAAGTCACTACCACACACATGCATTCTTGCCCTCCTGCTGCTTCCTTACAGTCCCCTTGCGTGATCTGCGGTATAAGGAAATAAGACTATAAGCACACAGGCTTAGTAAGACTCTTTCCTACTCACTAAAACCATTCATCACTTAATCATAAGCACATGAAACATAAACATAACTTAATGCTTGAACATAACTATGAATAAACTTACATGACATGATACATGACATAACCTGAACATAATTCAACCGTTCTTAACATGGCATAAACATAACATATATTGAACATTCTTAACATGCATGATACAGGGCATAAATATAACATAAATTAAACATTCTTAACATGCATGATACATGGCATAAACATAACATAAATTAAACATTCTAAACATGCATGATACATGGCATAAACATAAATCTAGAGAAACATTCTTAACATACATGATACATGGCATAAAACTTAACCATAAAGAAACATTCTTAACATGCATGATACATGACATAAAACCTAAACATAAACATAAACATAAACATAAACATAAAGCATGAACTAACCTGTATGGCATAAACATAAGCATACTTTCCATCATATCATAGGGGCATCTTCTTAACATAATCATAAGCATAAATCGGTTACTATCATGCATATTTCTTGACATAAAACATAAGTATAAGACATGACTATCATGGCATAATGCAATACATGAATGCATGAGTCTAATGCATATACATAAGGATGCTTAACTTTTTAAAACATATTTTTAAATACTTAAACATCATCATATCATCATTGGGGGTCCCCGGCTTGTACCACATATATACATCATAAGCGCGCATCCCTAAGTAGATACGAGGTAGCGAGCCCCGACCTACTAGGGTAAGGATTGCATAGTCGGTAGTCCCAGAACCGGGGCGTTCTTAAGGTGCTCATCCCTGTTACACAGCTTCGGTAGTGCCAGAACCATGGACAGCATAGTCGGTAGTCCAGAACCGGGGCGTTCTTAAGGTGCACATCCCTTGGACCCATACTTTGGTCAGGTACAAGCCCATTCATAAAGTAAAATACTTTACATGTTTTATCATTCATGAAACATGGCATACATCTTCATTCATAAACATGACATGCATTTTCGTTCATAAAACATCGCATGCGTAACGACCCGGCCCGTCTACCGGCCCATTTACCGGTCCTCAAAACCGTCGTACCGTCGTACCGTCGACCATTGACCGTGCCGTTATTCATAAACATGGCATGCGTCTTTATTCATAAAACATAGCATGCACTTTCATTCATAAACATAACATGCATCTTCATTATAATCATAACATGCATCTTTATTCATAGAACATGGCCTACTTTCATAAACATCATTCTTATTCCTAGAGCTTGCATGATCATGGCATATAAGGTAAACATTGCATTATATTCATTGAACATGACATATTTGCATAGACATTTATCCTAATCCATAGAACTTGCATGATCATGATACATAAGGTAAACATTGCATTTCATACATAAGTATGGGATCTATCTCAAGCATGCATAGGTAGGACTTCCATAAACATACCATCTATCATCAAAGTACATGGCATAGGACATAAGACATTCATAAATAAACCCTATTACGCATGGCATCCAATCATAAACATACAAACATAAAACATGGTGCTTAAGGTTAGGGTTATAGGTAACTTAATTTCTACCACATGCTTGAACCTTGATACATACATATATATACTTCATGGTAAAGCATAAATCATCATTCTTCAAACCCTAACTCCATCCAAACCCTACATTCCTTTGCTTGGCCGAAACCTATAGGGATGGGTTCCATCATTCAATTAACATGTAAGATAGCATAAGGTAAAGAACCAACCATACATTACTTATAAGACCATGAGAAGCCATTAGGGCTCATAATTAGGGCTAACCCTAACCTTTAGCCCCTCTTCACAAGGCTGGCCGAAACCCTCCAAGTCATAAGTACATGGAAAAATTCCATGAAAATCCCAATCAAACATTAAACACCAAACATACTCTACCATAAAGCTATTTGGACCCTTGCTCGACGGAAGCCCTAACTTTTAGCCCTAGATCCCTACTTGGCCGAAAGTTATAGGATCCTAAAGCCTTGTGAAAATTCACATGAGTCTCCCTCAATCTCCCTTATAGCATGATAATACATAAAACACATACTTGAAGTTTTAGACCCAACCCTACCCATGGGTTCTTGAAGTTGGCCGAAACCCTAGGAGGTCCTAGGGTACCCCAAAATTTCTCCAAATCTCATTTTAACTTATATTCATCATGGAAAAACATTAGAAAGCATGAGAAATATTTTTAACATCATTTTGGTCCCAAAAACTCTAAGGGCCGAAAGTCATAGGGTCACACCTCATGGTTTCTTCAATATAAATCCCAAAACCAACTTTGTATCATGATAAAAATTATAAAGGAACTATTATACCACAGGTGAGGGAGTCTTACTTTGGTTGATCTTGATTTTTAGACCTTAAAAGAGAAGGAAATTGCAAATCCCTTGGACACTTGAACCCCCTTGCCCTTGTAGCCTTGGAAAACCTTTAGATCTTGGTGATGAGACCTTCTTGTGAAGCTTTTCCAAGGGAGGACCTCTCTTGTGGTGTTCAGTTAGAATGAGGAAGGAGGAGGAGAGAAAATGCAATTGATGGAAGGAAGAAGGTAACTCCCAAACCCCCCTCTTTATAACCCATTAAGGAGGTAAATGAAGAGTCTCTTCATGACCCTTCATCTTCTTCTAAGCCTTAACCAATATCCACTTTATTTCCGCATAGCACTCCCTTGCTAGGTGAATTGGTTAAAGCATACATGGATGTACAAGAGGTCCAAGATTCAATCCTTGGTCCTTGCACATTATTTTCCATTTTATTTTATTTTATTTTTTCTTAATATTTGAAAACCCCTAAAAATCCCCCCATAATTATGTTACTATTTCCCATTAAAATCCCTTTATATTTCTATAAATTTTTACCTAAAATTCACCAATAATCATGGTACTAGAAAGCCCATATAAGGCTCATTAGTGCCCATTTCCTCAATTTAAATGGAAAAGGCATGGATTTCTAGGCTAAAATTCGTGTTAATACTTCTAGGTTCCTCGGAAAATTATCTAGACATGCTTAATATTTTAAAGAAATATTAAGAAAATTTTTTGGGTCGTTACACAACTCTTTCCTTGACAAAGCCGTTTAATGAAATTTTATTTTCAAAATTAATCTTTGAAAAGTTCTGGTCTAACTAGTTTGGATTTTGGATCGGTAGCTTCGGCTAGTTTTACCAGTCTAAAGAGACTAAGTAAACTTGACCTTATTAGAATTGGTTTCCCTAACGTACTATCATCTCACCGCCACCCAATACTATATTGTTCAAGTTTCAGTTAAGTTTGTCCGGTCCTTATACTAACCATTCCTAAGTCTAAGCATGGTAAATTGCAGAAATTTAAATAAACAATCAAACAAGCAAATTACAAGAATTAAATTCTATTTAACAATAAATATAGTTTTTAATTTGGCTCCCCCTGGACTAAAGCCACGATAATGATTGGGCAAGATGTGAATCTTGTCCTTGGGGATCCAATACTGATTTGATCCAGTTGGTTTGTTTAGGTACAGTTTAGGTACCCATGCCTGAACTTTACTTCTAGACTGATTCAGTACAGCAAAGTAAGATCTTTGTCTAGATTTGGTTCTATAGCCAAGTCCGGATCGATTTAGAACTGATTTCTGCTTTCCAAGAATCATGTCAAGGCCCTTGGAACCAGAAGTGAATCATTCTAAAGCTGATCTAAGATCCTTAACCTGAGTTTTCAGGGAGGAGTTCTCCTTCTCAAGTTTTTCAACTTGAGTAGGAGTTCCTTCTTGAACCTTCTCGGTTAAGGGTTTAGAGTCAGCTCCCTCTTTCAGGAGTTTTACTTCCTGTCGGAGGGATTTGACTAGGAGTTTAGCTTTCGCCAAATCTCGAGACAGATACGAAATTAGTTCATATAATTGACATCTATTAAATCCACTTACCTTAATTTTGCCGTCCTCTGTGAAGGTCGGTCTACCGTCGTCCTGTTCTGATTCTGACTCGGTCTGGACTTCTTCTGAGGCGGTTAGTGCAAGTAGGTTCGACTATGGGACCTCTTCTTCGGAGGAGGAGGAGGACTCATCCCACGTTGCTTGAAGTGCCTTCTTCCTTCTATTCTTCTTGGTTTCCTTTAGATTCGGACACTCCGTCTTGTAGTGACCCTTCTTCTTGCACTCATAGCAGGTCACGTTGGGCTTGTTCTTTTCGTTTGCGGGTTCAGCTGGTTCGTCCTTTCTTCGGTTGGCTTTCCTTCTGTTGGTTTGATTTTTCAGTTCTTTGTAGTAGTTTCTTGCCAGTCGGACCAGCTTAGGTCGATCTCCTTCTTCATCTTCTGAGTCTGAGTCTGAGTTAGACTCGGGTTCAGGTTGAGGTTTTTTCTTGGTTGACCTTCCAGTTTTACCTGCAATAAAGGCAATACCTTTCTCGGCCAAATTGCAGTTAGTCTGTTCATGCAGTTCTAATTCAGAGAATAATTCATCTAATTTTATTTTTGAAAGGTCCCTTGAAACCTTGTATGCATCTACCATAGATGCCCACAAGGTATTTCTAGGGAAAGCATTTAAAGCATACCTTATTAGGTCACGGTTTTCTACCTTGTGACCAATAGTGTGTAGACCGTTCATTAGTTCTTGGATTCGGGCGTGAAGCTGAGCTGCTGTTTCGTTGTCGGCCATCTTGATGGTATATAGCTTGTTCAGGAGCAGATCTCTCTTACTAATCCGAGTGTCTGATGTTCCTTCGTGCAGCTCGATCAGTTTTCCCCACAGCTCCTTGGCACTGTTGAAAGGGCCCACCCGGTTCAGCTCCTCTTTTGTTAAGCTGCATTGAAGGGTCTGGGTCGCCTTTGCATCTACTTCAATTCTTCGTTTCAGCGCGGTGTCCCACTCTGTGTAGCTTTGAGGTACTCCTTCAGCATTTCTCGGAATCTCAAGTCCGGACTGGATAATTATCCACATGTCCACCTGAGTTTTCAGGTGGACCTCCATTCTGCTCTTCCAGTAGGAGAAGTCTTCTCCACTGAAGAGAGGTGGTTGTGCGGTGCTGAAGCCTTCTTGCATGGCCATATATCTGAAATGTAAACTAAACAAAAAGAATATCCCAAGACTTGGTCTTGGATTAATAGTGCGGGATAAGGAAAAAATATTCGTCGAGTGGTGTTGCACCAACCTCGATCAACGAGAAGAAATTCGAATGAAAAAAATATAAGAAGAAATTCGAACGAAAAAAAATATTAAAAAAATCTGAAAAATTTTCAAACTGGTGGTTGCACTAAATTTGAACTTCCCCGCTCTGATACCACTTGTTGGATCGAGAGAACCGATAGAGGGGGGGTGAATATCGAAAAACGTTCAGATTTTAGAATTAGATAAATTACGCAGCGGAATAACAACAATCACGAACACAAGTAGTTTTACTTGATTCGGAGCCTAGGTCGACTCCTACTCCAAGGCCCACGGTCATTGACCGTTTTCTGCGGGCAATTCTATAAGTTCGTAAAACGGTTTACAAATAGATGTTACAATTGCAGTATAGTAAACACAAAAATTAAAAGATCGCTCTTTGTTACCGACGTCCGGTGTGGAATGTTTCTCGGAGCAGAGGGACATCGTCGGCGCTTGTATCTCGAGTCGGGAGGTTTCTGGAGCAGAGCGCGGGAGCAGAAGAGCGTGATTGCGTTGAATGAAATTGTTGTTTTGAAGCCTTGGTTCGAGGGTCCTTTTATAGCACCTGGGGGCGCCCGGAACGTCGGGGGCGCCCCCCCCACGTGTCGGTCGATCCACTTCCTTCTCGGTCAGCTCTGATCCCTTAAAACTCTGGATCAAGCTTTGACCGGGGCGCCTGGAACGCTGGGGGCGCCCGGATTGACCGGGTCAGAATCTTATCCTCTTGGCTTCGCTGGAGCTGCTTCGACTACTTGACCTGGGGGCGCCCGGAGCGCTGAGGGCGCCCAGGAGCAGTGGGGGCGCCCGGAGCGCTGAGGGCGCCCAGGAGCAGTGGGGGCGCCCGGAAGCACGGGGGCGCCCCGAACATGAACTGTCGAAGCCTTCTTTTGCATTATGTGTTTTGTGTTCACCTTGGGGGCACCCGGGACACTCCAGGCACCCTGGTCAGCTGTTGCCTCACTCCTTTGAGGCTCTCTGAGCTGCAGACACTCGTTCCTTCAGTCCTGCATCCAGGGTTAGTCCAAAACACCATAGAGCAATAAGATATTAGTTTATACAGCCTTAGCTGTCTTGGTTCTGACTTTGGGCCTCCAAAATGGAACCCTAGGTCGAACCGACGCCTACTGTTCCCTCGACGGGGAACGCGTCCTCACCTACTCCTCTCGGGAGAATGTACCTGATGCCAACCGCTCCTCTGGTTGGACTTTTGCCTAGCGGTCCTTCGCTAGGTCTTGGAAACCAAGCTGTCCTTCGCCGGGTGCCTAGCTGTCCTTCGCTAGGTCTTCAATCCCAAGCTGTCCTTCGCCTGACGCCTAGCAGTCCTTCGCTAGGGCTTCAGTACCCTGGCATTCCTTCGCCAGTGCCTAGCAGTCCTTCGCTAGGGCTTTGTACCCTGGCATTCCTTTGCCAGTGCCTAGCAGTCCTTCGCTAGGACTTTTCCTACACACTTGAGTAATTTGTTAGATAACAAGTAAGACTTAACTTTTGAGTCATGTTGCCATTATCAAAACTCAGGTTCGACTTGGGTGCTTTCTCCACCAACACCTTGGATTAGCAATCACTCTGATTGCAACCAAATAAATTCTCTTGTCTCTTACTAGTTTCTTTTATGTTGTTGATAAATTTAACTGCTTAATTAATTTGTATTCTTGCTAAGAAAAAGCAAGAGAATTTTTCTAGCTAACTTACAAGGCTATTCACCCCCACTCCCCCCTCTAGCCGGCCTACCGTGTCCTACAAGTGATATCAGAATAAGGTTCACTTTTGAATGACTAACCAACGGATAAAGCAACAAGAAGATGACCAGAATTAGCATACACCCACCTAAGTTCGAGGGGGAGTTCGCGACATGGAAGCGAAAAATGGAGATATTCTTTAGAATTGATTTTGAAATTTTACTAATAATAAAATATGATTTTGAAGTACCCAAAGACGAGAACGATTAGATAAATAGAGCACATCTCTGGAATAAGAAGCAATAGTCAGACTCTGTAACCAACGCCAAAGCATAATTTCATCTGCTAAGCATACTCCCGACTTAGGAAGTCAACGAATAGGCACCTGTGAGTCAACAAATGAACTATGGGAGAAGTTCCTAGAACTACACGAGGGATCCTTAGAAGCAAAGCTTACACGACGGGATCTACTCCGAACTCATCTAACTAACCTCCGGATGTAAGAAGAAGATATGGTCTATATGCCAAGATTAAGGAGTTGATCATCAGACTCATGAATCTTAGAGGTAACAAACTGGGATTCATTAAGGTATGCTTTGAATGCACTTCCGAGAATACCAAAGTGGACTCATATTATATCTCCAAAAACCTCGAGGTAAGTACTCTAGAAAGCTTATTTTCTACTTTCGAACTTCATGAAATTCGGTATGGAGGAAGAAAAGAAAACTTGGACAATATCGCTCTGAATACAAGGAAGATCAAACCAGATGAAAAATCCTTAGTTGATGAAGAGGAAACAACTTATGTGGTAAGGAAGTTAAATAAATTATTTGAAACTAACAAGTTCAAAAAGTCATAGGCAAGAAGAACATTCCTGGAAGAAGAAGGGTTAGATGCTACAATTGTCAAGAAGAGAGTCACATCAAAGATAACCGCCCAAAGCTGACTAACAAAGAAAACAATAAAGAATCAAGACGATCGAAGCACAAGAACTTAAAAGCTACATGAGGCGATGCCTACGTTAGACTTTACATTTATGGCAAGTCATCAAGAATCGGATGACGAAACAAACTCTAAAATAAGCATTGATGAAGGGGGAGATACATCAGAAAGAAGCAGTGATGAAGGGGGAGCATCCAATTTTAGACACAATAAAATGGTAAGTGAGGTATGCAAACTTCCTCAGACAAACATCATTTTGGTATAAAATCCATGCTTAATTCTTTATATAAATTAAGGATAAAAAATATAAATCTACAAAGGAAATTAGCTGTTGCATGTCAAATAAAGCTATACGATAATTTGAAATGTGAAAATGATAATTTAAAAATAGAAAATACAAAACTAAAAGAATAAATAGATGTATTGAAAAAGAAATCAGCATGCTTGATATTCATTCTTAAAAAAGAAATACTTGATTTAATAGGGGATTAAACTGGTATAGTAAGAATCATAGGGACCAAATTGTAAAAGATCCTAAAAATTATATTCCACCTAAATTCTTAATAAATCCAATAAGTAAATATTTATATTAGATCCCCAAACCTGTTTTAAACCGTTAGATAATTTTTTATTTTATGCATGCCTAGTAGTTAAGAATGAATAAATTACTTTTAGAATTTCAAAGTTACTTGAAAAATCTATTTGATTATTTATTTCTAAATTTAATTAGTTTTTTAATTTTTTTGTGATAGACACAATTCATATCTATCTATAGAAATTTTTTCATTTTTTTCAATTGATAAATGAATTTTTGAGAATTGTATTATCAAAAATCACATTTTTAATTCTAAAAATATTTTGAAAAATATTTTTTGAAAAATTAGACATTGTATTTTGACCATAGAAAAAAATTATTTCGAAGTCAAAATCTTATTTTAAAAATTCTCAGTTCTAGGATAAAAATTATTTTTAGACAAAAAAAAATTTTACTATGAAATTTTTTTATAGTTAGATTAATCAATTTTACACATGGTCAAAAATTTTCAACAAGATTAATTTTCTATAAATTTTTAATTCGAAATTATATTTTAAATATTTAAAATTTTTAGATATAGATTTTTTTAAAAATAAATACTTTTGATTACTCTATGTAAATTTTGAATATCCACAAAAAATACTCACTTATTTTTTGGCAAAGAAAAATATTTTTAAATTTTATTTCAAAAATTTAGCTAAGTTTGACAAATTTAAATTTTGTTTAGATTTACATGTTGAACCTAAATTTCTTTAAAGGGAGAGAAGTATTTTATATATTTTTCAAAATTTTTGTGGTATTTTCACAAATACTCATTTTTTATGTGATCAAAGTGGGAAAAATATGAAGGTTAAGTGAAGGGGAGATCTAAATTGCAAAATCTATTGTAATTAATTGTTACATTCTCTTTTTTTTGTTTTTCTTAAAATAATGTTATTTTTATATTTAGTTTACCTTAACTTAACTTGAGTTGATGTATATCAATAATAGAGAGATTGTAAATACTCCGAGCTGATTTTGATGTATTCAACCAAGTCAAGTTAGGTGTTGTGTAATTTGATCCTTGTGTCTAAGTGTGTAGAAGCTTAGGAGCACAAAAAATCGAGCAGAAGATGCAATAGATGAGAAGGATAGCACGGGGAAGGAAGCAAACAAGCTGGTGTATCTGAGGAATGCAAAGGTTGTGGAAGAGTACATCGATGGACAAAAAAGGCATGCATGAAGTCTGAGGGACTAGAAGTTGGGGAGAAAACTCATTCAAGGAGAAGGGCAGAGTTGAGTTCGGGTGAGTTCAACCATTGAAGATTGAATAACACCCAAGCAAACGATAGAATAATCACCCAAGCAAGTGGAGTCCAAGAAGGTCAACTTGGAGGTTGACCTTAAAGACCCCAGGTGCCCTAGTTGTGATTGAGGGCGCCTTAGATGTAGAAAGTGGAGTTGTCACAGAAAGGCGCAAGGGTGCCTCAGTTCAAACTGAGGGTACCCTAGGTTGGAACTAAGAAGCCCTCGGTCTGAACCAAGGTATCATAAATTGAACAATAGATGTTAAGGCTACCATTGGCTGCGTGGCTAAAGCCTATACACTGGAGGCACCCCTTTATCACATCTGAGATGCCCTACTTGCCATATCAGCAAACGGTCACTTTGACTGTTAGGCTATAAATAATCTCTTGGAACTAGGATTATAAAATAATAACTGTAAAATAATACCTGTAATTGAATTTCCTCCTCTTTCTCTAAGCTTTCCAAAGTCTATAAGAGACTTCTCCACCTGCACTAAAAGGAGTTTTGATACTAAGCTTTCAACTGTCATGGATTAGCAACCACTCTGGTTGCAACCAAGTAAATCCTCCTATCTCTTTCTAGTTTCTTTTATGTTGTTGACAAATTAAAATCCTTAATTAATTTGAATCCTTGCTAAGAAAAAGCAAGAGAATTTTTCTAACTTTTTTTGGATTTACAAGGGGTATCCAGGCTTGCGCCCGGCTAATCCACTTGGCTGACCGACCCTACCCCACGACCTTCAACGAGAGTCCCCATCGGTCAACGAGAGTAAATCGCGGGACGGAGACACGTGGCGACTTCACCACTAATGATATCGACACCCGATGGCCCGACCATGCAGCAGCTGTGGTGATTTCTTCCGTCAGCTTACTGCGTGCTCTGCCAGGGAGGAATCAAACCCGGGAAGCGAGGGATCACCCAAGTGAGCCATTGCCAACGCGCCATGCCCACGGAGGGGGGGGGGGATTTTTCTAACTAACATGCATGCTAATGTTTTATTCGCCGGCCCCCTCCCTATCTCTTGTTAAATACGGAACATTGAGGGGCCCAATTGCTAAAAACTCAAAGGTAGGTATGACGTTGTAAATAACCAAATCCATGGGTTTATTGGCAAAATTGCCTCCCACCACTTCAACCCTTTCTTTTCCTTCTCGATTTCGCCTGATGGCTTTTCTTCCCCCCATCACGCGATTTCGGTTCCTCATCTCCTCACGATCACGAGTCGGTCCCCGATTGAAGAAGACGCCCCTGTCCTCCTCTCTGTGGTAGTCGAAGCTTCAACCCTGATCTTCTCGCTTCTTGTTCTCTCGATCGTCGGTGATCACCTAATCGACCGGAGTGATCTTGAAACGGAGCACGCAGTTGGATGGCCTAAAGCGCCGCCTTGTTTTGCTTCCCATCCTTGGTTTTCTCTCCGGTCGAAATCAGGTAAGGGGTTCCTCAATTAGGTTTATTTTGTTGTTTGGGGTCTCGGATTTGTTTTGGTATTCCTTTGTCATGCACCACCATTGATGCTCAATTCTTTAATTGGTCTTACTAATCTGATCAGTTTTTGGTCCTTGAATCTATTTTTGGATCAATATTGGTTTAGAAAGGTGAATTTAGTTAATGATGTGTAGCTATGAATGTTTTTCCTTGGATATATTGTGGTTTACCATATCAAGCTATGCATTGAGTACCTTGATTCTGTTCTGTATTTTTTTCTGGTGATGTTTTGGTGAAGGTTGCCATGAGCTTCTTTGAGGGGCTGGTACAGAATTTTGATTTTTGGAGTGATTGTGTTGTGGGGTTTTTGTTTTGATTCTTGGACCTTCATGTTACTTACTGTGAGGTTGGATTTCTTTGTGAATGTTGCCATGTGTAACTCATGTAATGAGATTTTGATTTGGAGTAAACGATTAGGAGTGGCTTAATTGATTAGTGTTGTAAATCCTATTGGCTTGGGTTGAGCTTTGACTTGTGAGCTTTGTTGAAGATGTTAAGAGAAGTAGGAAGGTGAACCTAATCTCAGCTAATAGGATCAGTTAGTAATTGATGGTTTGATATAGATTAATTAGATAGATAATATAATTAGAATTAATCCTAATTATGGTATAGTGTTTAATTTAGTTAATTACTTTTGGTATAAGTAGCTAAATTAAGTATGTCCTTTGATACAGGACACTGACTTGGTTATTTCGCTGCGAATTATCTGGATGGTGGTTTCTCTTCCCTTACAAGCACCGACTCTGGAGGTATATACCTTCTGACTTATCTTTGTAGATATTGTTAGGTTTCTATGCATGACTTATTTTATGAATAGCAGTAAGATTATACCTTTATCTGTCTTTAGTTTTCCTGCTTGATACTTGTTGTTTAACCTTTGAGATACTCAAAGTTTATGTTCAATACAATCTTAATGCTTGATACTCTTATTTTGTAGAGTACACACGTGTGCACGTGTGCATAAGATTATTTGTATGTCATATTATATATGATATTTATTGATACCTTGCATATTGCATGTCTAGTAGTTTATTTGTAGGTCATGATTCATCATTTTCAGACCTGTGCATGTCACATTGAGGTTTGATTGGTGGGTGTTCCATGTGTTAGTGTCATACACCATCCTTGCATTATTGCATAATTGGTAACCCTTATCTCCCTTGTGGTTGAGACGGGTAATCAGTCATATCAGGATCTGCACACAGTCACTCATGGATTAATGGTACTATTAGGTGGGTGTGTATAATTGCCCTGTCAAGGCTCTGCTCGGCCGCTCATGGGTAGTGGTTTCCGCGGCATGATAGCAAACATGGATCTCTCTTCTTTTTGGTGATACGAGGAGATGTGAGTGGTGCTCCCCCATATGACTTGGAGTAGGAGGGTATCCTCCACCAGTATCCTGTTCACTCTATCACTCAGCACAGTGATGGCAGAGTACTTACAATTGTCATTGCCCTACCCGCTCAACCTCACTCATGACTGGTGACGGTGGCTGATTGGCGTTACGGGTGACCATGATATTGCATCATGTGCATGATTGCATGGATTGTATTTATTTATGTTTGCTGCATTTGTTTGATCTATGATTGATGCATTTGGATAACATGCACATATAAGAGGTATTTTATTTGTATATGGTCTGGTGACCTTTCAAGTTCAGGGGTTTATGACCTTCATACCCCATAGGTGGGTTTGACATTAGTATATACTTGCATGTACGTAGTTTCTCGGTCATGTATTCTGATTTTTCAATGAGACTGTATCTACTTAATTTTATACTACTGCCCCCAGGGCGTAGCATAGATGGTGGATGCATGACATTTCTGACATAATGGCTAGGGGTCGATCCCTAGGAAGTGATGACTTGCATTTTTTACCCCACTATGCATTTGTTATCTGTGTACCTATATGAACCTCCCTCCATATCTGTGGGGCCGACTCTAGGGGGTCGTTTCTTTTAATTTTGTACTGCTTTTATACAATCTTTTTATAGTCATGCATATCTATCTATATATATACCCGTGGAGTCCCCTTGGACTCACTCATTTCTTGTTTTTCATTTTTTCAGGGTGACACTGCTAGGAGAGCCCAACAGCCAGTCCCCTTTACTTCGTACTGGTTTTTGGTTTAGCTACGCATTTTCTTTTCATTATATTGATTGTAATTTTGTTTCTATTTTGTTTGGTGGACTTGTACATTATCTGTGTGTTGAACTGCCCTGAAGGCATACTGGTATTTGGATTTTGCACTTTGTTAGATATGATGCATGCTTTCTTTTCTATATATTGGTGGAGGTTGTGGAAGTCATATTATGTATGTACAAAGTTTCATATTGTCCATCGTACAGGGGAAGTATTGTCCGATTTTTGTTGGACACACGGCTCCTTGGGACGTGATAATTTATTTGGTATCAGAGTCAAGTTTGTGAAGTAAACTGAGGTATTTATGGAATTTTATGGATTTTATCTTACACCAATTTATTCAGTATCAAATCGATTTTGCAATGCTTGTAGGTTTTAGTGTTTCGAAGTTTTACGAATTTTGTTTTGAAGTGGTTTTCATGACGTAATTGTACTTTGGGACTTGGCGATGACATGACATCTCCAAGTGGCAAATAGGTAAATTAGTAAAGTTTGGTAGACTTGAACTTTTCATGATATTTGATAATATCTTAACAGGTATGTCTCACCGTATTAAAAACTCCACCTTATAGACTTGGTGGTCATAGGCGGCCAAGCGAGGCAGTAGGGGATGAAAATGCCGGTCTGACGGCAGGGTCTCCTGAGAGACCGACTGAGGCAACACTTGTTCACTAGAGTGTTCCAAGGGGTTAGGGTTCCCAGCCAATCAGGGTTCCCGCCCCATATCTGTTAGGGGGTTCCCACAGTTTCATCGGTGGTGCCTACCCCAGTATTTTACACAGTTTCACTGATGCTACCCTCTCTAGTATGTACCATAGTTCCATGCATGATACCTACTGCGGTGTATCCCATGGTTCCACCCGTGGCATCTGTTTCAGGACTTGCCACTGTTCCTCTCGCAGTATGGTCAGTTGTACCACCCATGGTATCTACGATAGCACTTCAAGCAGTTTCGCTTGTGGTATCTGCCACCCCTGTGGGCTGAACTTTGGATAGATCGCAAATCTCTGCCTTTGCAACGCCCATGAAGGGTTGGCTTACCCTATTCCATAGAGGAGTTGATCTGGGTTTAGCCCACTCTTAGATCGAGACCATGGAGAGTACTATATGTTATATCACATGCATGGACTGGGAGAGGGTAGAGCTTGCTGCCTATCATCTACAGGATGAGGCTACCACCTAGTGGGCTAAGCAGAGTATGGTCATTAGCGAGTAGCACATCACATGTGCTATTTTCCGAGATTCATTCAAGAGCCAGTACTTTTCGGCGGCGTATTAGATGGCTAAACAACAAGAGTTTTTGAGTCTCCAGCAGAGAGATCGTTAATGTAGAGTTTAGCCAGTTAGTCGAGTACTGCCTGCAGCTTATTGCAGAGGATAGGGAGCGGATGCAACAGTTTATTCAGGGGCTAGCTGGATATATTCTAGTCAGATGGCTGATTTGGGTAGGACATCTTACCGAGAGGCATTAGACAAGGCCCTTTTTATCGAGATAGCAGAGGGTGTATGGGGATAGGAAGAAGAGTAAGCAAGTGACTCAGGGTACAGTTCAGATTCAACAGTGGTAGACCACAAGATAGAAGTGTGGCAATCAGAGTCAGTCAGCTCAGGGTACTTCTGGGTCAGACCCCAAAAGTCAGGACGATAGCCGGCAATATATTTTCGGTCATCCCAGCAAAACTGGAGGAAGACTACTAGTGGCACTCATTGTCCTCAGCGTGGATCCCGTGAGCATGTTGGGGGCAGATTGTACTCTGGAGCAGGCGGTTTGCTATTACTGCAAATTGTCGAGACATGTGAGCTGAGACTATGCGATGAAGGCACAGCATGTGGCTCCAGGGGTGTTCGTTTAGGGAGGACATTACGAATCGACAGAGTTTCAATGACGAGGGCAGAAAGCCCAGACTTTATTTCAACAACAGCAGACAGTTCCCCCTCTAGCACATTCGTTTCATCAGCAGCTGACAGCTCTCTCTCCAGTGTACGTGTGTTGTATGCATGGGCACGAGCACACCTACAGTCTGGCAGCATCTCAGTGTTTTGCTTCAGGATCTCAATATCAGCCAGTTGTATATTAGCCTCCAGCCTATCAGCCAGCAGTATATCAGCCTCCAGCCTATCAGCCAGTAGTGTATCATTCTCAGCAAACCATCCGACCATCAGTACCTCAACCTCAGCAGATTTTGACATTGCCATCCACGATTCCAGAGATAGGTCATGTGTATTTGGTCACCAAAGAGGAGGCTCAGCAGGCCAATGGATCGGTCTTCCGTAGTACAGTCTATCTTTATTCATTTCCTACAGAGTTATTAGTTGATACTGGTAGCTCTTATTCTTTTATATATCGTATATTTATGAGTAAAATTGGTAGAGTACCTACACTTAGATCACGACATTTGTCGGTGTCATTATCGTCCGGAGAGATCTTGATTATTACTCAAGAGGTCAGAGTATGCCCATTGGATTTCTCTAGTGTTACCCTCACCGTTGATTTGTTGGTTCTTGAGATCGTAGAATTCGATATTATCCTTGGCATGGATTGGCTGACAGTTTATCATGTCACAGTTAATTGTCAGGCGAGGGCGGTCACTTTCCGACTCCCGAACCAACCCTCGTGGGATTTCACTTACATCAGGAATGATGGTATATCGATTATATCAATGCTTCAGGCACAGAAACTCCTATCACATGGTTGTAAGGGTTTCCTATTATCGATAATCAACGTCGACGACAATAGTAGCACCCAGCTCGAGGACATTCCAGTTGTCTAAGAATTTTCGGTTGTATTTCCAAAGGAGCTATCGGGTTTGCCACCAAGGAGGCAAGTGGAGTTCACGAACCGACATCAAAAGCTCTATACCATATGGCACCGAAGGAGTTGGACGAGCTGAAAGTTCAACTTCAGGAGTTATTGGACAGAAGATTTATTCGCCCTAGCGTATCTCTATGGGGTTCTCATATTCTGTTCGTAAAGAACAAGGATGATTCTATGAAAATATGCATCGACTACAGGTAATTGAATGCAGTGGCCATCATGAACAAATACATCCTACAACGTATTGAGGACATGTTTGATTAGCTGAAGGATATATCAATGTATCCCAAGATAGATCTATGGTCAGGTTACCATCAGCTGAGAGTCACCCAGTACGGACATTACGAGTTTTTGGTAATGTCATTTGGGCTTACCCATACTCCTACAGTGTTCATGGATCTCATGAATTGGATATTTCTGGAGTATTTAGATTGGTTTGTTATCATTTTTATCGATGACATCCTAATCTACTCTCGTTTTGAGAAGCAAGTACATTATCTTCGCATCATCCTAGAGGCGCTTCGACAGGAGCAATTGTATGCAAAATTCAATAAATGTGCTTTTTGGCTACCTTCTGTGGGTTTTCTGGGACACGTGATTTCTAGTTGCGGCATTTCAGTGGAGCGATAGAAGATCGAGGTTGTCACTAGTTGGGAGTTGCCTAAGTCAGGACAGGAGATGCGTAGCTTTCTGGGATTGGTAGGATATTACTGTTGTAGAGGGTTTTTCTAGTATCGTCACCCCGCTGACATGTCTTACTAGGAAGGATGTGAAGTTTACTTGGTCAGAGGATTGCAAGATCAGCTTTCAACAGCTGAAATCGCAGCTAGTATCTGTACCAGTCTTGGTATTGCTCTTTGAAGAGGGCGGCTTCGTGCTATATACTGACGCGTCCTATCAGGGTTTGGGCGTGGTATTGATGCAGCATGGTCGGGTTGTTAAATACCAGATTTTTAGGGGTTGAAACGGCAGGGGCCTAGTTGAAATTTTCCAAACTTGGAGGGCCTTTTTGTAAAAAGGCTAAAACTAATATAAAACCCTAAATCCTCTCTTCCCCGATCCGTTTTTTTTTCTCTTCGTGCGGTGGTTTCTCTTGCGACATCCACCAACGCCCGACGCAGTTTCTCCATCACCCAACCCCTCTCCGTCGAACCCTCGCACGCGAGGCAGCCTCCCTTGCGGTTCCTTTCTCCCTCGCGAGCAAGCCGACAGCGCCGGCAGTGAGCAGTGTCAACTCCTCCCTCTCCACGCTACCCGACGCAGTCTACCACTGCGATCTCCACCGAGCGGAGATCCTCACCGCTAATCGGATCGACCCTCGGAGCTTCTTGCCCTTTTTCATCACTGTCGACTCTTATCCACCCAAACTCTATGATCGCCACATCATGTCTTTTGGTGTTGGAGGAGCTCTTGTTGCCCTCAATTGATGAGAGGAGGTAAGAGTTGGTTTAGTTGGAATTTGTACTTTTATACCTCCTCTTCACTTAAATTCACTCTATGACAATCAAGTGTGGTTGTAGGGATAACTCTAATTCCTCAAAGCGTGTTCTCCTCTTCCAAATCACCTTATTGGGTATCACTGGAGCATGCTGCGATAATGGTCTGCATGCATCGAAGAGGAACTAATGCATGGAGAGGGAACGAAGAGCTCTACTGGCCATCAAGTCTAATTGGTATAACTCCAACTATTTGCTTAATTCATGTTTAAATGAGATCGATTGAAAGTATATGGCTGATTTGATCTTAATGGTTACAAGTAATGGAATGAATGGGTGATTAACAAAATTTTGCATGAACGTGGTTGAATCAATAAGGATGGGCTCCAACACAATGTAGAAAGGAGATTATGGTATGCAGTAGGGATATGATCCGTTGATAGTTGAATTGGGTTGCATGGATATCTCACCTCACAGAATTGAAACAATAGTATGTTAATCAGAAAAGTTAATTAATTGAATGATTAATTGTGATGGCTAACTAAGTTGATTTAATAAGATGTGTTAATTATCAGAGTTAATTAATGATTGATACTTAATCGACTCAAGGGGGAACATTTAAATTAAGTATATGTTATAGTTGGGATTTAACCTGATCATGGTGAGTATCTTGTTTAGCTACTTTTAGTAATTGGTATAAATAGCTAAACTTTATCATATATATAGGACCTTGACTTTGGACTCACGTGGATTGCGGGAGGTTCTGTTCGTATACGTTCTACAATTATAAGGTGGGTATTTCTCCTTTGTACTCGAGTAGTTTCGTTTACCTTAAAGCATGGCTATCTTATGTCTAGTAGGTTGCTTGACCTTGTTCTTTATCGTTTGTTATTTAAACATCGCCGTTGAGACTTATTCTTCGTTGATCTTCGAGTGTTCCCGATTCGTATCTGTACAGTCCTCTGTTGGTTTTCTGTTCTGTAAAGTATCGCTTGTACACGAGTACTTAGAAGTCCATTAAACACAGATAGGTTTATTTGGCATTAGAAATATCCTACCTATTAGTATAGGTGCATAATCGTTGGTTTGCGATTTCTGGTTGGTTGTATTGATGCATCGTATACTCGTTGGATTTTATTGCATCGTTGTTTCTCCGGTTGTTCGTGCATCGTATAGCATGCACCATACTTGCACGTTGCATACTAACGACTGTTGGGCTTACATTTAGTTAAGCCGTCGTTAGTCATATTGTTGCTCAATGCACTTAATCACTTGTTGTCGTGGTAGTTGTTAAAGTGCGAGCATTTGTTCTGTTATGCCAAACAGTGACACCCTTACCGTTGTTTTAGAGGGATATTAGAGTCGTTGGTGGCTCACCCTCACCGTTGTTTTTCGAGGGATATTGTAGTTGTTGATAGCTCCCCCGATGTACCGTGGGTCTGGAGTGTGGACTCCCCAGCATCCTGTCCACTCAACCACACCTTCTGTGGTATTTGTTGTTAGAGTGGTACAGTTGTCACAACCCTACCCACTTGGTCACACAGATGGTATGTGTTGACGGCTTGACTGGCGTCAGAGGTGACACATGTCATTGCATCATATGCATACGTATTTCTTTTATGCATTTGCTTGTGTTTGATGCACTTATATGAGCTATGGTTGTTGCACATGATTGACATGCATGTATATGTTGGATTTATCGTTGTCGCGTTGTTTATACCTGCTTAGTTGATATTCTGTTTTATATCAGTTGTTATTCGGTTTTATGTTTGGTTGTTTTATATATGTTATGCATGTTTAGGAAATCTTATATTCCTTATGGACTGTACCCTGTTGGTTCTCTACTTATTGTACTTTTATTATGCCATGCTTATTGTCTACTCATATACCTGCAGAGTCCACCCGGACTCACCACCGCTACCTCCCATTTTTGTTTCAAGTAGCAGGTAGATATTTTTCTTGGAGCCAGGAGATGATCCAGTTGCCAGTCCCTCAGTCTCTCAGTCCCACCGTGTCGGTTTAGGTTGCTTTGATTTAGAGTTTGATTTATTTCCGCAGTTATTTTTATTTGTCGAGTATCGATTTGGTTTTGTCGTTACTACCGGTATGTAGACTTTCTTTATGTTAATGATGGCTGAGCCATCCATTATTTTGTTTTGATATAAACTGCGTGGATGTGTGTTTTTATTTATTATTGTGGTGCCAGCCGCTTGTGGCTGAGCTAGTATTGGTGGAGAGTGTATGTACATTTGCCCCATATTGTCCGCCGTACAGGGGAGATGCTGCCCGATTTTCGAGGAAGCATGAGCCTTTGGGGTCATGACACGGGTAGTCTTCTATGCCTCTCGTCAGCTGAAGGAGAATGAGAAGAACTATATAGTACATAATCTTGAGCTTGCCATCTTTATCTTTGCACTGATGATTTGGAGGCACCATCTATATAGTATATTTGAGATTTTTATGGATCATAAAAGCCTCAAATACCTCTTCACTCGGATGGAGCTCAATCTCCAACAGAGGAGATGGATGAAGTTTCTGAAGGATTATGACTGCACCATTAGCTATCACCAAGTGAAAGCTAATGTGGTGGCAGATACATTGAGAAGGAAATCCAGAGGGGTTTTGACCTGTCATCGAGTGATAATCACGATGTTGGTTCAGGGTTTCTCAGAGTTGAGCCTAGAGGAGCAGGGACTGACTGAGAAGGGTATTCTTGTGACTATGATTTCCAGTCACCGATTAGGGCACAGATCAGAGAGGCTCAAGCTAGTGATCAGCATTTGCAGTTCCTCGGCAGTCGAATTGCCTCTGGACAATAGATTGAGTTTACCAGAGATGTTGACGATGTCCTGTACTTTCGAGAGAGATTATATATACCTGAGTCACATCCGATCTTGGAGGAGATGCTTCAGGAGGCTCATCGCTCCCGATTCTCTATTCATTCGAGAGGGACCCACATGTATCGAGTCTTGAGACATTCCTACTAGTGGAACGAAATAAAGAATGACATCGCAGATTTTGTAGTCAGATGTCTAGTATGTTAGCAGGTTATGGCTGAGCACCAAAGACCTACTGGGTTACTTCAGAGGATCCTCATTCCTAAGTGGAAATGGGAGCACATCACCATAGACTTTGTGGTGGCCTTAATGAGGGCCCAGAGATGACACGATGTGATTTGGGTGATCGTTGATCGATTAACCAAATTCGTACATTTCTTAACAATCCAAAGGGCGAACTCTCTAGACCGACTAGCAGAGTTGCACTGTCGAGTGATCATCAGGCTACATGATATTCTACTGAGTATTATCTCAGACAGAGACCCACGGTTTACATCACGATTCTGGTAGAATCTGTAATAGGCAATGGGTACCTAGCATTGTTTCAGTACGACATTCAACCTTCAAACAGATGGACAGTCAGAGCGGACTATTCAGACTCTGAAAGACTTACTGAGGTCTTGTGTTATGGATTTCAGAGGTAGTTGAGAGGACCATCTACACCTAGTTGAGTTTGCCTACAACAGCAGCTATCATGCAGCTATCCAGATGGCGTCGTTTGAGGCATTGTATAGTAGGGTTTGTCAGGCACCCACCCACTGGGAGGAGATTGGGGAATTCCAGTTACTAGGACCTCAGAGAGCTCAGCATAAGGCCGAGTTAGTTTGCACCATCGGACGAAGGATGTCCGAGGCACAGGACCTCCAGAAGAGCTATACTGATCGGAGATGGTGACCTCTAGAGTTCTCAGTGAGTGACCATGTATTTCTACGAGTTTTACCTACTAAAGGGGTGAAGAAATTCAGCCTCAGAGGTATGTTAGCTCTACGATATATTGACCCTTTTTAGATTTTGGAAAGGATTGGAGTAGTGGCTTACCGTCTAACACTACCACCATCTCTTGCCAGTGTTCACAATGTATTCCATGTTTCCATGTTGAGGAGATATGTGTCATATCCATCCTATATTTTATCAGCTGTATCAGTTCCACTTCAGCCTAATGCGACCTACAAAGAGATGTCTGTGCAGATTCTGGACCACAAGGAGCGTCAGTTGCAGGACCAAGACAATCTGGCTGGCTAAAGTTGGATGATATCACCACTCTGATGAGGAGACTACATAGGAGCTCAAGAACACGATCAGTCCATGGGTTTATTTGCAAAATCCCCTCCCACCACTTAAACCCTTTCTTTTCCTTCTCGATTTCGCTTGACAATTTTTCTTCCCCCCATCGCGCGATTTCAGTTATCTCCTCGCGATCACGGGTCAGTTCCCGATCAAAGTAGACGTCGCTCTCCTCCTCTCTGTGGCAGTCGAAGCTTCAACCCCGATCTCCTCGCCTCTTGTTCTCTCGATCACCGACGACCACCTCATCGGTCGGAGTGATCTTGAAGCGGAGCACGCAGTTGGACGACCTAAAGCGCCACCTTGTTTTGCTTCCCATTCTTGGTTTTCTCTCCGACCGAAATCAGGTAAGGGGTTTCTCAATTAGTTTATTTTGTTGTTTGGGTCTCGGATTTGTTTTGATATTCCTCTACTGTGTACCACCGTTGGTGCTCAATTCTTTAATTGGTCTTACTAATCTGATCAGTTTTTGTCCTTGAATCTATTTTTGGATCAATATTGGTTTAGAAAGGTGAATTTAGTTAATGGTGTGTAGCTGTGAATGTTTTTCCTTGGAGATCTTGAGGTTTATCGTATCAAGTTTGCAGTGAATTCCTTGATTCTGTTCTGTATTTTTTCTGATGATGTTTTGGTGAAGGTTGCCATGAGCTTGGACCTTCATGTTACTTACCATGAGTTTGGATTTCTTTGTGGATGTTGTCATATGTAACTCATGTAATGAGATTTCGATTTGGAGTAAACGATTTGGAGTGGCTTAATTAATTATTGTTGTAAATCCTATTGACTTGGGTTGAGCTTTAACTTGTGAGCTTTGTTGAAGATGTTAAGAGAAGTAGGAAGGTCAACCTAATCTCAGCTAATAGGAGCAGTTAGTAATTGATGGTTTGATTTAGATTAAATAGATAGATAAGATAATTAGGATTAATTCTAATTATGATATAACAGTTAATTTAGTTAATTACTTTTGGTGTAAGTTGCTAAATTAGGTATGTCCTTTGATATATGACATTGACTTGGTTATTTCATTGTGGATTATCTAGACAGAAATTTCTCTTCGCTTACGAGCACCGACTCTAGAGACGGGTACCTTCTGACTTATTTCTGTAGATATTATCAGGTTTCTATGTATGACTTATTTTATGAATAGTAGTAAGATTATACCTTTATCTACCTTTGGTTTTCCTGCTTGATATTTGCTGCTTGACCTTTGAGATACTCAAAGTTTATTTTTAATATAGTTTTAATGCTTGATACTCTAATTTTGTAGAGTATACACGTGTGCACGTGTGCATAGAAAGATTTGTATGTCATATTATACATGACATTTATTGATACCTTGCATTATTGCATGCCTAGTAGCTTATTTGTAGGTCATGATTCATGATTTCAGACCTGTGCATATTACATTGAGGTTTTATTGGTTGTTGTTGCATATATTAGTATCATGCACCATCCTTGCATTATTAGATAACTAGCGACCCTTAACTCCCTTGCAACCCTTGGCTCCCTTGAGGTTGAGATGAGTCATCAATCATATCAGAATTTGTACACACTGCCACTCATGGGTTAGTAGTACTATTAGGAGGGTATGTGTGGTTACCCTATCAAGGCTCCACTCGACCGCTTCTGAGTAGTGGTTTTTGCGGAGTGGTAGCAGACTTCCCTCCTCTTTCCGGTGACAGGAGGAGATAAGAGCGGTGCTCTCCCATATGACTTGGAGTAGGAGGGTGTCCTCCGCCAGTATCCTATCCACTCGATCACTCAGGAGCAGTGACAACAGAGTACTTATAGTTGTCATAACCCTACACACTCGACCTCACCCATGACCGGTGACGATGGCTTACTAGCATTAGCGGTGACCATGACATTGCGTCATGTGCACAATTGCATGGATTGCATTTGTTTGTGTTTGCTGCATTTGGATGATATGCACATACAGGAGGTATTTTATTTGCATATGGTCTGGTGACCTTTCATGTTACGGGGTTTAAGACCTTCATACCCTGTAGATGGGTTTGACATTGGTATGTACTTGCATGTAGTTTCCCGATCATGTATTCTGATTTTTCCTATAAGACTGTATCTGCTTAATTTTGTACTATTTTTGTATAACCTTTTTACAACCATGCATATCTATCTATATATATACCCGTGGAGTTCCCCTAGACTCACACTCATTTCTTGTTTTTCTCTTTTTTAGGGTGACGTCGCCAAGAGAGCCCAACAGCCAACCCCCCTTACTTTGTACTGGTTTTTGGTTTAGCTGCGTATTTTTTTCGTTACAGTTGATTATATTTTCATTTCCGTTATGTTTAGTGGACTTATACGTAATATGAATTCATATATTTGTGTGTTGGATTGCCCTGAGGGCATACTGGTGTTTGAATTTTGCACTTTGTTAGATATGTTGTATGTTTTCTTTTCTATATGTTGGTGGAGGTCGTGGGGGTCATATTATGTAGGTACAAAGTTTCATATTGTCAGCTATACAGGAGAGGTGTTGTCTGATTTTCGTCTGGCATGTGGCTCCTCGAGGCATAACATCTTTAGCTAGCCTACTGGGTCCTATACTATCAGTTCAACCCGCTTTGATATCAATTTGTAGGATCTAGTTTATACTAGAGGGGGTGAATAACGTATACAAATTTTAAGAGTTGATAGATAAATATTTCTAAACTAATACACAGAGTATGCAGTAGATAATCATGCATTAAATTAAATCCTAACTTGATTAAACAGAATCAATACAATAAACTGATTAAATTCTAAAGTAAGCATGCAAAATCTAGCAGAGCACTTAACAAGATTATTATGCAAATTTAATGAAACACTTAACACTATTTGCATGTAAGATCTAAAAGAAGACTAAGCAAGATTAATATGCACGATCTAATTAAATAAAAATTAGGATTCTTATTAAATCTCTCCTTTCCGTAAAGATTAAAACCTTTAACAAGAATCGCAACATTAAGCACAAAAATAAACAATGTATGACAACTAAAAGAGAAAAAAGTTACAAGCCCTAGTTGCCATTTGAATTTTGAAGGTCACAAGCACAGCTTGTCAACACAGGAGCAAGAGCATTTCAGAAGAGAATGATAGAATTTCTAGTATAGAAATTGTAAGTATTCCATGATAATTTTGATAGTTTGATCCTTATGTCTAAGTATGCAGAAGATTAGGAGCACAAAAAGTCAAGTGGCAGAAGAGAAGGATGACATGGGAAGTGGTGCAACTGAGGGACGAGAAGACTATGGAAGAATACAACAGTGGACGAGAAGAGCATGCGCGACGTCCTAGGGACGAGAAGTCAGGGAAGAAGACTACTCGAGGAGAAGGTCAGAAGTTGGGTTCGGGTAAGCTCAACTTCAGACGATCAGAAAACTGGTCAATAGAAAGTTGACAAGAACTGATATAGGTGTCCGAGTGAATCCGAGCACCTGGAATCTCGGGCGCCCGAGATTGAAGATTTATCCAGAATGAGCTTGCGACACGGATAAGATTTGACCCAACTCAGACACCATCATTCCTTACAGGCGTCCGAGAAGTGTTGCATCAACAATGAGATAAACTTTCCAAGCTCTATAAATAGAGCTCTTTAGCTCAGAATTAAAGCAACAACTAATATTCACTTTTTCTAATTCTGTTCTATGCTTTCAACGAGTATAAGAGACTTCTCCACTTTCGTTAAAGGATATTGATATAGTAGAGATTTCAACGTCTTGAATTAGCAACCACCCAGGTTGCTAGCAAGTAAAAATTGGAGCCTCATTTTCTTTTAAGTTGCTGAAGTTATTTATTTCTAACTGACTAATATTGCATCTTTGCTAAGTTCAAAAGTAAAAGATTTAGTTTAATTCATCAAGGCTATTCACCCTCCTCTAGCCGACTACACGGTCCAACAATTGGTATTAGAGCCAAATAGCTTTAGAAGGACTAATCACTGCCTAAAGCATCAAATAAATGGCTGAATCAAGCATTAACCCGCTAAAGTTTGAGGGGAAGTTGGAATGCAAAATGGAGGTATATTTCAAAACCGACTTCGATATCTTACTAACTATAAAATATGGTTTTGAAGCACCTAAGGATCACAGTAGAGATGTAAATGAGAATAATTATTGGAGCAAAAAGGAGCAGAACGACTTCGTGATCGACGGCGAAATAGAATTCCATCTGTTAAGTGTCTTGCTGCCATAAGAAGTCGGATCGACACCTACGACTTGGCCAAGGAACTTTAAGAAATGTTCTTGGAGTTCCATGAAGGAATCACAGAAGCCAAGCTGATAAGACGGGATCTACTCCGGAATCAACTAACAAACCTATGGATGGACACTGGAGAAATGGTCACACAAATACATGCGAGAATCAAGGAACTAATAACTAGACTCACCAACTTTGGAGAATCAGTTTCAAATCAAGATGCAATCAAACACGCCCTGAACTCATTTCCAAAGACGCAGGAATGGTCTTCGATTGTAGACTCATATTATATTTTGAAAGACCTCGGGTAAGTATGCTAGAACAAATGTTTTCCACATTTGAACTTCACGAATTTACATATGCAGAATCAAAAAGGGAATTGGTCAGAACTTAGCACTGAAAGCCAAAATAGACGAATCAGATTCGGACACATCGCTCGACGAGGACAAAAAGCGTACATAGTAAGCTCGTTTGAGATGAGCATCAAGAGTATCAATGAAGGGGGAGTGTCAAATGATGAATCCGGCACAGTACATGAGGTATGTAACCTCCCTCCTGATCAACTTTATGATATTATCCAGATGTTGAGTAGATCGCTATGTAAATTATGAACTAAATACATAAATCTGAAAACGGAAAATACTGAGTTGAAATTGGACTTAGCTAATGCATGTCCACCAGAATTGTATGATGAATTACAAACTGAAAATGGAAAATTGAAAGAGACAATAGGAATGTTAGAAAAGAAATCTGCATGCTCAAATAATTTTCAAAATTCAAATTATAAAAATTTTCATGCAGGACTAAATTGGTATATTAGGAATCATAAGAATCAAATTGTAAAAGTGTTAAAAAAATCCATTCATCCTAAATTTTTGATAAATTCTATAGGTAAAAACTTATATTGAATTCTTAAATCTGTTTTGAATTGCTAGATTATTTTCTTATACATGCTAGAATTAATTTATTTTTTTGTTATTTTGAAAATTGTTTCAAGAGTAAATTTATTTTTAAATTTTCCTATGATAGTTATAATACAAATCTATCCACAGGAAATTTTATGTTTTTCTGACAATTAAATGTATTTTTATGAATTTTTGATAAAAAAATTGAAGTTTTGATTTTAAAAATACATCAAAAATATTTTTTAAACACCAAATTTTTAGGATGTTAACCTTTGGCTTTTCTAAAAAATTATCAAGATTTTTAACACAATACTTGATTTTTAAGTATTTATTTTTTAAATTTTATGTATTTGTTAATTAATTATTTTTAAACACTCAATAAAATAGTATTTTATCTTAAAAAATTTTTACATGATTAGATTTGGTATTTTTACATATTCTCAAATATTTTTAGAAAAAAGATAATTTTCTATAAATTTTCTATCAAAAATTGAAATTTTAAATTAAAAATTCCTTCAAAAATAAATATTTGACAAAACTAATTTTTTACTCATTTTAATTGAATTTTACATACTTAGAAAATAACAATCTATTTTGAATAAAGAAATTTTTTCCAAAATTTGTATTCCCCTAAAGCTTTAAAAGATTCTTTTTATGCAACGTTTTTTCTAAAGAGAAATAATTTTTCATCACACTTGAGAATTTTAAAATTCATTTTTTAAAAGAAATTTCATCACTTAACACTTTTTTCCCTTAGCCTTTTTTTTATGTGATCAGAAAGGGAAAATGGGAATTAAGTTAAAGGGGAGGTTTTCATTGTAATATTTTTTTTTACTAAATTGTAATTGTTTGTTTTTATTTCTGATTGGTTTTCTCTAACTTGGGTTGATGCACACTAAAAAAAGAGAGATTATAAGAACTCCAAGATAGTTTTGATGTGGTCAACCGAGTCAAGTTAAGTCCTATTGGTTTGATCCTTGTGTCTAAGTATGCAGGAGCTTAGGAGCACAAGTAGTCAAACGAAAAATGCAATAGATGAGAAAAATGTCATAGTAAGGGAGTTGATGAGCACGATACATCTGAGGGACGAGAAGACTGTGGAAGAGACCTCTGGTAATTGAGAAGGGCATGCGTGACATCTGAGGGATGAGAAGCGGGGGACGAAGACTGCTCGAGGAGAAGATTGGAAGTCAGGTTCGGGTGAGCTCAACTTCGGACAATCAGAAATCATCTAGAAGCGTCAAGAGACTGGTCAACAGGAGGTTGACCAAAACTGATGTAGGCGCCCGCAGGAGCCCGAGTGAACCCGGGCACTTGGATTCCCGGGCGCCTGAGTGAATTCGAGCGCCTAGACTCCCGAGTGCCCGAGTGAACCCGGGCGCCTGGACTCCCGGGTGTCCAGGTTGATACAAGCGCCCGGGATTGAAGATTTATCCAGAATGAGCTATTTTCACAGCCGTTACAACGCGGATAAGATTGACCCAACTCAGGCACCCCATTGCATATAGGAAGGAGCTCAGGAAGAGCCATGTCAACAACAAGATAAACTTTTTAGGCTCTATAAATAGAGCCTTTTAGCTCAAAATTAGAGCAACAATTGGTATTCACTTTTTCTAATTCTGTTCTATGCTTTCAACGAGTGTAAGAGGTTTCATCGCTTTCATTAAAGGAGATTGATATAGTAGAGCTTTCAACGTCTTGTATTAGCAACCACCCAGGTTGCAAACCAAGTAAAATTTACAGCCTCATTTTCTTTTAAGTTGTTGATGTTATTTATTTCTAACTGACTAATATTGCATCTTTGCTAAGTTTGAAAGCAAAAGATTTAGTTTAATTCTTCAGGGTTATTCACCCCCTCTAGCCGGCCTACACAATCCTACAGTTACAAGTGCCTCACGCCTCCTTTAATAGAACCCACGTCGAACGTTGAATTGACACTATTCTGGTCGACTGAAACTTTTCCGGTCACCTAGAGCATGCTGATGTGGCTAGAAACTCTATCCACGCCGATAATGATTCAACAGACTCTAGTTGCATGGCCTCCATTCGGGTGCTTGGAGCTTAGTCAAACATCATCTTGACTGTCTCCTCCAGATCACTAGATCACGCCTCCGCAGGTTGCCTAGAAGCTACTCCGGTCACCCAAACCATCAAGGTCGTTCGCACCTTGCTTAGGTTGCCTGGAAGTTTTCGACATCGTCAGTCAAAACTTATATCCAATTGATCGCCCAAATTCCATCCGGTTACCTAGAACCATCAAGTAGGTACCTACAATATAGAGTTAATAAGAAAGAGTAGTAGTATGCTGTGTAGATTTTGAACAACTCATTGATCAAAACCTTACTTACCTTGGTACCTTCAAGACTTAACCTTTGCTAGATGTTCAACTCCTAGCTAACCCGACTTCCATTGTCAAGACCTCAACTCCCACCTGACTTTCTTGGACTTTTATATAGTTCCCAACTAGATTTGTTTAGTTTTCAACTAGGTCTTCCATCGCCTTGTCTTCAACCAGGTCTTCCACAGCTGCCTAGTTCCATTAGGATTTTAACTGCTTAGTCCCACTAGAACTTTACCATATCCACCAAGTCATTGCATCCTGTCAAGTTACTAACACCTACAAATTTACTTGACAATCTCGTTAGATCACAAACAAATCTAACTTTACACTTAATCATACATCAATATATAGGTTCACTCCCAACACCTACAATTGTAAGACTATTGTACTCATCATGAATACCGACCTTTAAGAGGTTTCTCCACCTCCAATGCCTAATTGCGAAGAATAAAGTATAGAGGATTATATATGGAAGTGATCCACCAAAAGAATCATCGGGCATGTAATAGGAACATGATGGCTATTGAATCACAAACTCGTGTTTGCATCATGGTATATTTGTGTTTCCTTCCTTTTTTTTACTACTAACATTATTTGTGATTTTGTTAAAACTGGAGCAAGACTAGTAGTTTTACATTCACATGCATGAATGTTATTCACTCCCCCTTCTACTGCTCATCCTTTTGAGCCATGTGCTCCAACACAAAATGTATCTAGACATACTATTGAAGTTGCATGAAATTATGTCATTATTGTTTGTATTATGAGTTAAATTGTTTTTTATATTACTTGCTAATAAATTGCATTTCGAATTTGCTGCTAAAACACATGGTACAAAGAAACCTTGGTGTAGCATTAATATGATATATATGATTGTTAACCGACGGAATAATATTGACCCTATTCAATTTTCTAACATTTTTGAAAATTCTAATGATTTTTTATAAAAATAATTTTCTCTGTTGATTTTTTTTAAAAAAAATATATGTTTCTAAAATTTGATAAATTTTTAAACTTTGTATGTTATTCTATGTAAATTTTCAAGCCTAAATAATTACGACATTTAATTCACTATGACAATTCAATCAAGTACTTTGTATGTCAACTGAATCAAAATAGAAACTAAAAAATCTCTCTTTGCACTATCTTTTTTAATATACTTCTTTCAAATTTAATTAAATGATTTCATGCAAATTATTATGATGCAGAACATGCTTAGACTTATTCTCATGATTACATAGCATGATTAAACTTGACTGTCTAGATGTTTGCTTGAAATGCATACTTTGTGGATACATGTTTTATGACCATGCCTACTTTTCTATTTACGTAGTAAATTGTTGCATGTGTTTACTACTACTTTTAAACCTAATCATTTTTTAATTATGTGTTAGGAAGAAAGGACAGATTTATGTTAGTAAACTTAATCATCCCCTAAGAATGAGTGAAATCCTAGCTCAAAGGTGAGCTTTGGTAAAAGGGGAGGGAAGCCACATAATTTCAATATTTATTAATTTTATCCTACCTTAAATGGATTAAGTATCATAAGAGAGATTCTTGGTGCAAAAATGCTCCCAAGTCATTCGGAGGAAATTGTTGGCACAACAATGCTCATAACTAGCTGGGTTCAATATCATTGCCCTATTGATGTGTTTAGGAGGGTTTAAATTAGGTTTTCTTTGTTATTGATATGTGTGCATCAAGTTTGTAGGGCCTTAATAGGTTTCACATGGAGTTTGTGTCTCAATGAGGTCGATATGAGATGGCTAATTTGCCACATCCAAACTGTTGTGGTTTGGCTCAATGACTCAAGGTTTAGTACGAGGTGGACTTAAAGGTGATCGACAAAAGATGGTGTGAGGCATTCGAGAGATCAAGAAAATCCTAGTGAGGTGGACTCTCGGATGAGGAGAATGAAGTGATTGATGGTTTGATAGATTTGAAAACCTACAACAAGAGAGCTGTTAGTGTGTGCACTTATGTGTCAAGACACTTTTATGTATTTATGGATAATTATTTTAATAAAGGCAAGTATTTGTCGTTAATCATTTACCTTTCTGTACGTATATGATTAATGATAAAATCCCATAGATTAATGGTTATATTATTCTGAAAAATATCCTTGATCGGATAGATATCTAGAGGGGACATAGATATCTAGATCAACGCTGAGTATGACTAGGTCAAGATAGACCGAGGGATGGGTATTCAAGTTGTACTTGGGGGTGCCTTGAGTATAGAGGTACACTGGACACAATCCGCTTAAGAGAACACCACATGTTAAGCATCATTGGTCGTTTGTCTTAATGAACGAGTATAACTGATTTTTTGACTTGAGACCTTCATATATTCTATGCGTAGAGTTATATACTTTGACACCGTTAAAAGCAGTCTTTAATTGGATTGTGATTAATACAGTAGTTGCGTGTATGACAAAATGTAGAGAGAATAATGTTGAGTCAATAGAGGATTCATCGCTCTCTTGGATTAGAGAGTTAACATCCTGGCCGCTTGATAGAGATATTAGTGACTCGAAATCCATGGTCATGGGAGGAATGATTATTATTCAAGATGAGTCTATTATATCTTGAAAATCAAGTAAAACAATTATTTTGGTGATGATGCATAGTGCACCGAATTAATTGGGACGTAGGGTAAAGATGAAGAGATTGAATTACATAGTAATTGGTTTATGGAGGTTTTAGTTTATAACTAATATTCTATCATGTTGGATGGCTAAAAACTGTTGCTAGACGGTTACCTCAGTCTGTGTACGAATTTACACTGCCTTCGTGTATAGAACCTAGAGGGTCGCACGCATAGCACATAGACACGAACAGTATTTGTAATTGATTATTTTAATGAATACTAAAATTAATCAATTTAATATTTCTGAATAAGAATTAATTAGATTATTAATTATTTTTGAAATATCGGAAGCGAGAACGGATCAAGATCAAATATGAATTTATTTGATGTACAGAAGAGAGAGTAGATTTATCTCTTATTCTCTTTGGAGAATTTGAAGGGTCACAATTATTGTGGCAATAATGGAGAAGATGAAGAGTCTCTATTAATGATTATTAATGGAGAATTTCAAAAGTCACAATTATGATAAATTAATGAAGAATATGAAGAGTCATATCTCTTCATCTTCCTTGGAGGCTATATATATCCACCCTTGGAAGAAGAGAAAAAGGTACTTCTCCTTTGTCTCTCTCTTGTGCAAGTTCTCTCCATCTCTCTCGGGAATCTTTCGGCAACTTCTTCTTATCGGAGACACATCTTCAGATCCGTAGTGCTTCCAATAGCATTCTATCGATCCAAGTGGCTAGCACCTAACGGTTCATCTAGTTCGTGATCTAGTGCGCGTGGATACCGCTAGAGGAATCACACGTGGGACTCTCATATTTTCGTGACATCGATCACAAATATCCAAAGGATTACAAGGTATGTGTTTATGCCAGATTTCATATCATTTCGTTTAGAACTATATGTACCACGAATAGATCCATGATTTAAGAGCAAAGTTTGATTTATTATAAATATTCCACTGCGCATAGAACCTAACAATAAGTGACTTAGAGGATGATGACATGTGGGAGATCTTGATGCATCCAAGGGATTAGGTTTTGACAATAGGTAAAATCTAGACCAGCTATATATATAAGAGTAGACTATATAAAAGGATGGTAAGTGGAGCAAACTTGTAATGCTTGATGCATTCAAAGGATTAAAAAGATAGATCCGCTGTCTCAGTGGGCCCCTTAAAACTGGTCCCATGGTATGGAGGGAGATAAATTTAAGTACACAGGTGGAAGGCGCATGGTGGGAAAGCACCAAGTCACTAGTTCCCAGGAATCGATCCCTGATCATTACGTCAGAAATATCATGCGTCCATCGTCTATGCTACGCTCCAAGGGCTGCATTCAAAGGATTAAAGACCTAGTGATAGGTGGATTTGGCCAACATAAAGTTGCAACAAATGAAGATCTATAAGATATTATGTGTGAATTGTAATCTTTGGTTCACATCTTTAGGCAAAATCATCAGGGGAAGAAATGGCAAACTGTGTAAGAACTACCTGGCTTGTACAAAGCCTTTGATTAGAGAACAACAAATTCATTATTGTAGTCTAAATTCAATTAACTCAATTCTAAAGTGTTTTTGTTGCTTAAGGGTATAAATCAAGTGAAGTCCAACTCCTCAAGCAAAGTCAAATGATTGAGAGTAAGCCGAGGGTTGGTCGAGTTACAAACTCTCTATTTGTGAACAACATATTTTCTATTGGGATTGATTTGACTAAACTACAGTTCCAGTCGAATGAACAAGAATTTAGTCGACTAGAGTTTTTTTTTTTTTGAGTCAATTGAATTGTTGACCATTGGTTCACAAAAGATAGTTGATTAATGTACGATTTCAGTCATTAATTGCACCTATTTGAAAAACTATCCATTGAATAACCATTGGAAGCCACTCTTTAAATATCAAGTTTGTTTTCTCTTAGCAAACTGTATTTAAATTTGCTCCGCATAATCTTTAAACACTAACCAAGGTCTTTGAGAAGGTTTCCTCTACAAACCACTAGAAATGTCTTCTTTCATTTTTTTAGTTTTACATATTTTCTAGAAGACACACTTATAAGTGGTTTCTCAATAGAAAATGAGATTCTTACTGGTAGGATTTTGAGATTGATCCACCATGCATATCGATTATCAAGTTGTGAAGTATTTTATTAAGTGTGTGTTTATTTTCGCTATGCTTTTGTTCTCTAATAAAATAAATACATGAACACCCCTGTCAACGGACTAACAAAGTTTAATTCTGTCAATTTTATGGCACATTGCATAACATTAACTCTCAATTTTATGGCGTAAGATCTTTTCTGATTTTATTAAAAAATAACATATATTACTTTCAGTGTATAAAATAAATTTTCAAACACAATATTATATTCTATACAAAATTCATTAATCAATACAAATATTTCCGCTCAATATTTTACAGGAAACTTTGCCACCTCAAAAATTTATAACTTGTTCCTCCTTAAGAATTCAGTACATGATAGAATGCAAAGGTTCCTTGTATGTTTAGTTGCAGCAACTTCTTACTACTATATCACTGAAAATGAGGAGAGGGATATTTACGGACCTATCCATGACCGTGCATTTCAGCTTTTATTTTTTCTTTTTTAAGCTCTCAATTATGTCAATAAGATTTTACCTTCCGGATTGAATTATAATGTTAAGCACAACAAAATTTTCAAGCTGAAAATATATTTGATGTGCACGATAAAATTCTTAAGGTAAGATTCATCTGTATATAGTCGCAAACATGGGCATGTCTAACAAGGGCACACTATATATATGTGTATATATATATCATGACTTTCATACATATGTGGGCAAGGGACATGCATCAATATTCATGATGAAGCCTCATCCATTATTCCATTATATGTAAGCATATATAAAGTAGTTAATAAGGCTTCACCTTGGTCATTTTATATAGATTTCATGGTCCCTGTTTGCAGGTATTTGTGGCGTAGCATCTATCATCGATGGGGAGCGTAGGTACTGCAGATGAATACAACTGGCGGGACTTGTCTAAGTTTTGCATCGTCCCATGGCCCAGAGAATTGGGCGTCCCATCCTGGTGGGCAGCCATGACTACTTCCTCATATGGACCCTCTCTTGCAGCTGCCATCACAATTACTGATGAACTCATTAGAAACATTGCTGCTATCAGAGCGGAGGTAATCACCATCAACTTCATTCCTACTGCAACACACCACACTGGTTTAAGCAATAAGACAATAATATAATCGACCATATATGTTAAGTATCGCTGGATAACTAACCTTCAGTTAATCTAAAGAAGCTCCGAGTACTATATGATATATCAACTCATGCGAAATATGAAGGGGTATATATAGCTAGTCAGCTTCAGAAGAGTCGTCTAGTAGTGGAAGAACATGCATGGCCGTTTATTCTCGACTAACACTTATTGATTTCGGCCACTTCCTGAGTGGTGACAGTGCTATTCAGGTGGTAGTACTATTTAGATGTGATTCTCTGGAAGAAGAGGATAATGGAAGAAATATTACTATAATATTCTCTGGAGAATGTGTATTTAGAATGAATGAATGGATTTATAACGATTGTGTTATTAGTTACAGTGTGCTTTCGATGTGTAGTAACAATGTTGTGGAGCATGCACTTGGATTCGATCCTTGAATTATTGAGCTTGAGGTCATCATATGCGTGCATGCACTTACAACAGAAAGAAGCGTGCAAGGAGTTTGAAGTGATCACTGCCTACATCTAGGAATTTTACTTAGAGTTAATAATATGCCTTTTGAATTCAAAAAGAAAATTGTAATGTTGATGTCTAATCATTCAAATACATGTTATGTAATACTGTTATAGCAATGTAGCTAGGCATGCATGCGTGGAATATTCTTGTCATATATTTCTAAGCATATATACATTTTTGTGGGGATGCATAGCTAGCTAGGGTTTCCAAATTATCTTGATTACCCCTAGCTAAAAACAAATACAGTTACTAATCAAATGCAATAAGGAATATATAACAAATCCTACCTATAATCTATATATATATGTTGATCTTTATTCTTCATTTTTTGACTAGTTAGCGCAACCTAATTGAATTAGGTGCATGTATGCTTTCATTATCATCGAGAATTAAACCAGTTATGACCATATAGATTAAGGTGTATAGTTAAGAGTGTCGGCCATGAAATAACATATTTGATTAGGAATGAATTCAAAGACTTGTTGTGCAAGTCTCTTAATTCACTCTTAAGTGGGGAAGTGCAAATCTTGGCAGCAAAAGAAAGGTGATTCGCTCGTCCTCAGCGCCTCCGCCAATTCGTCTTAGGGTCAACACAGAGGAGATAAATCACGAGAGTTACTAGCCTGAACAGTGACTAGCGCATAAAAGAGGACAAGCACCTGGCTTCACCAGAATTTGACCGCAAATCTCTTGGCGGCAACTCCTCATGCACTAGCCACTGCTCCATCCAATGGTGATGGGGAAGTGCAAATCTTTGAACTTTGTATGATTGTATTGGACATCAGCATTGTATTATTTCATAAAAATCATATCAACTCTACTTATAAATAATACCACATCTAAAACTAAGAGAAATTTTAAATCAAATCTCCATCTATCCACACACACTCACACATATTCTACACTCCCTCTCAAGTTGTAGTTATACGACTAATTAGCTAATTAACAGTTGTAGTTATACGATGAAGGAACAAATATTCTACACTCTCTCAAGTTAGGTTGTAGATGTTAATTAATTAAGCCTATTTCGAAGTTATAAATTTTCATAATTCTTCCTTGATATCTACTCTTTGAAGATTAATTAGCAAATGTAGTCCTTGAAGCCACATCGCTGCACATATATCATATGTCATTGCTCTGCATTCGACTTCTGCACTCTTAATATGATAAATTGTTCTTGCTATGCGATGTAACAATGTTTCCTCACACACATGTGCAATAGCTGAAAATTGATCTTAGATCAACTACAGATTTTGCCCAGTCAATATCACTGCCTTAATATGCTCTCTCATTTGGATTATTCATGAATTAACTCACCATTATAACGAAGCAGCCAATATGATAAGTATATAAATTTGTCCATGAGCCCTGATTAAAAGAGATAAAAGAGAATAAATTTATATTATTATATTATTAGACATTTTCCTTATTAATCTGTTAATTGACAGATTCTTTATAAATCTGTTAATTAACAGTTTCGTTATTAATTTTTCATTTGACTAGGTCTCCTAAGGTCCCTATAAATTGTGTATCTCATAGACAAGTTTTTTTTTTCAATTAAGAAAGTTATTTTGTTATCCCTTTCTTCTCTCTACCTCTCTTCTCTCTCTACTTCTTTTAATTTAATATGGTATCAGAGTCATAGCACCTCTATTTTTTTTATTTTTGCTCGTCATCCTCGTTCCTCGTTTTTATCACCCACCAACTCATGACGGGAAAGTAGGGGAAAAGAGGAATAGTCTCCGTGCCTTTTGGCCCAAGCTACAATAATTTTTGGTTCTTTATTATTATTTTGATGTCGAATATTCAAAGATGTCAAATTTGTCTCCAATTTGGGCACACTGGTATTCAATGTCCTAAAAGACGACAGAACCTTCATCGGTGGTCCTTCAGCTTTAAGAAGATGTCAAATTTGTCTCCAAATTGGATATACTGGTATTCAATGTCATAAAAGACTCGATAGAACCTTCCTCGGTGGCCCTTCAGCTTTAAGAAGATCTTTAACTTCACAAGTCCGTCCTAAAGTTCTCTCATCTGTGTCTGCTCATGGCAAACCTTCAAAATTTTTATCTACTGAATGGTATATTGACATTGGAGCAACTCATCATGTCACATCAGACTACAATATCTTTACAGAAGTACTACTATACACTGGTTCGAATACGGTACAAGTAGGTGATGGCTCAGGTTTGCATATTACTAATCTTGGAAACACATACATTCATTTATCTAATTGTACTTTTCACATAAGCAACATCTTTCATGTTCCATCCATTACTAAAAATTTACTCTCCGTACGTCAGTTTTCCCTTGATAACAATGCCTTTTTTGAATTTCATCATGATCATTATCTTATAAAAGATAGAGGAACAAATACTACTGTATTTCTTGGAAAAATAAAAAATGGCCTTTACTATCTTCAAAATTCTTCAATCAAAGCTTTTATTGGTAAACACGCAAATAAACCAACCTGGCATGCTCGACTTGGTCATCCTTCCCTTCGTATTGTTCAGTCGATCATAAATAGGTATGATTTACCTACTTCCTTTACTTCATCTTCATCTCATTCATGTTAGGCATGCATGGAATCTAAAAGTCATAAGTTACCTTTTTCTTCATCTGAACGCGTTTCCAATTTTCCACTTGAAATAATTCATTCTGATATTTGGGGTCCTGCACCATCTTGTCTAACCAAGATTTCTTATATTATGTTATCTTCATTGATCATTTTAGTAAATACACTTGGCTTTATCCTATGAAAAGAAAATCTGATTTATTTGATATATTCTGTAATTTTCAAAAACAAGTTGAATGATATTTTAATCGCAAAATACTCTCTCTTCATTCTGATTCGGGAGGAGAATATCAAGCTCTTCATCGTCATCTTGTCTCTTGTGGGATTGTTCATCGAGTTTCTTGCCCTCATACTCCAGAACAAAATGGCTCTGCTGAGAGAAAACATAGACATATAGTTGAAACTGCCTTAGCTCTTCTTCATCATGCATCGGTTCCGCGTAAATTTTGGGATAAAGCTGTTTGTATAGCAGTATATCTCATAAATCGATTTCCTACTCCATTGCTCAATCATAAGTGTCCTTTAGAAAAACTTTATAATCAAACTCCTGAATATACCTTTCTTCGAATCTTTGGTTGTGCATGTTATCCATGGTTACGCCCCTACTCTAAACACAAACTTGACTCTCGTTCATTATTATGTGTTTTCCTTGGTTATAGTAATATGTATCATGGGTATCGTTGCTTACATATACCAACTGGACGGATATATACATCACGACATGTTACTTTTGATGAATCTCTGTTCCCTTTTTTGGCAGCCTCTTCAATCTTTTCTCCAGATACAGGTGGTATTTTCTTAATGTCACCCAACATTATCAGAAGAGATGGCATCCTAGGTCCGGCTCCGGAGCTCCCTAATAACTCTCCTATTCAATCAGAATCGCCTCAAGTTGCTGCTCCAATCTTAGAAGTCTCACCAGCTGAAGATAATATGCTCTCTAGCTCTGGATCCTCGGATAATACAGGTTCGGCAACAAACTCACCATGCCAACCCCACTTCCTCATCACCGTCAACAAGTGATTCGGATGATAATGCTCCTCGTCGCATGCTTCCCTTAAGTGACATATATGCACGATGCTCACCAATGTCTACTCGATATCATCTTCCTCGAGCTCTAGTGGTTTCCTCAAAAACTATTGAACCAACTTGCTTTACACAGGCAAACAAGGATCCAAATTGCCGTAATGCAATGGCTACAGAATTTGATGCACTTCTTCGCAATGGAACATAGAGCCTAGTTCCGCGCACTTCATCCATGAATGTTGTGGGCTCAAAATGGATATTCCGTCTTAAGCATCGAGCTGATGGTTCTCTTGAACGGTATAAAGCTCGCCTTATAGCCAAAGGATTTAGTCAACAACCAGGTATTGACTTCAATGACACCTTCAGCCCAGTCATCAAAATTACATATGTCAGATTATTGTTATCAATAGCTATTAGTTCTAATTGGTCTATCCGACAATTAGACGTTTCTAATGCATTTCTTCATGGTATTCTTGAGGAAATGGTTTTTATGGAGCAACCACCTGGGTTTATTCATCCACAATTTCCATCTCATGTTTGTCATCTCAAGAAATCTTTATATGGTCTTCGGCAAGCTCCTTGTGCATGATTTCATCGATTATCTAAATGGTTACAGGCTCAAGATTTTTCTGGATCAAAAACTGACTCCTCTCTATTCTACAGACATAATGATGGATCTATGATATTTTTTCTTATTTATATGGATGATATTCTATTAATTTATTCATCCACAATTTCCATCTCATGTTTGTCATCTCAAGAAATCTTTATATGGTCTTCGGCAAGCTCCTCGTGCATGGTTTCATCGATTATCTAAATGGTTACAGGCTCAAGGTTTTTCTGAATCAAAAACTGACTCCTCTCTATTCTACAGACATAATGATGTATCTATGATATTTTTTCTTATTTATATGGATGACATTCTATTAACTGGCAATGATCAAAAGGGCATCTCAAATTTATTAACCCTTCTCAATCAGGAATTTCCTATTCGAGATTTAGGAAATGCTCGTTTTTTTCTTGGTATTGAACTTATTTCACATGATGAAGGCTATATCCTCTCTCAGAGCAAATATATTACTGGACTTCTTCAAAGAGCTAAAATGGATGGAGCACGTCAGATCTCTACACCTATTGCTCCAAATAATGTCTCTACACCTTCCTCCTCTTCAGTGATAGCTAATCCCCAGGTTTATCGAAGTATTGTTAGAGCTTTACAGTATGTTACTATTACACGCCCTGATATTACGTTTGCAGTAAATCGTGCTTGTCAGTTCATGCATACTCCTACTGAACAAAATTGGGAAGGTGTGAAGAGAATACTTCGTTATCTCAAATGCACTATTCTACATGGTCTTCTTTTATATCGACACTCATCTCGAGATTTACATGCCTATAGCGATGCGGATTGGGCTAGTTCTCCTGAAGATAGACGCTCTACTAGTAGATATGCAATATTTCTTGGACGAAATCTTATTTTTTGGAATTCGAAAAAGCAACCTACAGTATCTCGTTCAAGGACTGAATCTGAATAAGAAATTATTTGGCTTCAATCCCTTCTTTCGGAACTTCATCTTGCATCAGATATTGCACCAAAAATTTGGTGTGATAATATTGGAGCAACATATCTTACATCAAATTCAGTATTTCATACTCGTACAAAACATGTTGAAATTGATTATCATTTTGTTTGAGAGCGCGTGGCAAACAAACAATTATCTGTTTCTTATATCTCTGCAGAAGATCAAATTGCTGATATCTTTACCAAGCCATTATCCAAACAACGATTTAGCAAATTATCATGCAAACTCAACGTCCGAGATCTCCCGTTAAGTTTGTCGGGGGATAAAAGAGATTAAAGAGAATAAATTTATATTATTATATTATTAGATATTTTCCTTATTAATCTGTTAATTGACAGATTCTTTATAAATCTGTTAATTAACAGTTTCGTTATTAATTTTTCATTTGACTAGGTCTCCTAAGGTCCCTATAAATTATGTATCTCATGAACAAATTTTTTTCAATTAAGAAATTATTTTGTTATCTCTTTCTTCTCTCTACCTCTCTTCTCTCTCTACTTCTTTTAATTTAATACTGATATCTTCCTTTATAAACTAGTGTACAGGCTTTTTTGGTTTCTAGTTTGATTGTTGAGTCCATGGGAGTGTCTATTTGCTTGAATTTGAGCATTCTTTTGCCAAGAGACTGAGACTTTTTGCATTTAATCACGCTATTTCCATTCCAAGAAAATACCTGAGCTGGCTTCTTAAATCTTTGATTTCAAATTCTTTGGCTAGTAAGCTCTGGACTGTATTTATCTCTTGCATATAATAATGATGATAATGCTTGTTTGAGGTGAAATTTAACAAATAGCAGATGTGATCCACCTGACATTGTAGATACCAATTATTCTTGATGAGTCTAGTAAATCTATCAAACCAAGCTCTCAGGGACTGTTTGAGCACGTATAATGATTGTTTCAACCTACGACCTTTGTTGATTTTAGCGTATGAATGACTCAAATTTAGGAGGGATACTCATGTAAACTTCTTCCAGTGACAAAAGTGCCCTTGACATTGATAACGTGTATGTCGTACTACGGTTAAAATTATGATATCGAACCCTCTGCAGTATGTCGTACTACGTGTATGTCTTTATAGATTAGACTGATGATTAATATGTGAATGTTGTCAACATGAAATTTGAGAGGCTAAAATTTAGTAAAGCCAATATACCTCCCTCCCGACACACTAACCACAACATCTGAGCTAGTAGTCTCCGTGATTTACATCTTCCGTGTTGACTCTAAGACGAATTAGCAGAGACGTTGGATGAATGAATCATTTTTTGTCAGCATAGTGCAGTATAGGGCTATTCGGATTGTTTCTGAGAGAATGCAATTGTGAATAATATTTGGGATGACCAACCTAACGACAATCAAGAGAAATAAATGCTATTGACAGGAATATAAATTTGCTAAACTACAAACACGAATGCTAAACTACAATCGGAAAGCAACGAAACAGATGGTAGGAATAAAATATTACGAGAATTAAAATGCATTAACTTAAATAAAAGTAATGTAAGAGGAATTTAACCACAAGCAAAAAACTAAATAAAACTAAGCACTACAAGTTGTTTGATTTACTATTAGGTAATACAATAAAAACTTATTTATTTAAAAATTTTAATATATATAATTTAATATAATATTTTACCATATTATTTTTAATTCAATCTTAAATATGATGATATTTATGTTTGTCCAAATTAAAAATAAAAAAAACATGATGATATTGTATGCTTGTTCGCATATTTAATTTAAGTACAACTAGATCGACGATCTGTAATTCTATTTATTTTAATTTTTAAAAATTAAAATTTCAAAATATATATAATAATAATATTATTATTAATAGTAATATGTATAAATAAATAAAATGGATAATATTTTATTTTTTATTATTTTAGAACATATTTAGATAGTTTTATTGGCTTTAGATTAAGTTAATTTAAGAATTTAACTTATTCCAACTATAATTAGAAATTGATTTATTTAATTTACTAAAATTTTTGCTATCACTTTCGGGCACCGACTTATAATCCGTTGGTGAGTGGAATCCTCCACCGACCGATAACGGCTGAAGGTGAAGAAGATAGGGGGCTTCGCTAAAGAAGAATTTGTTGGGCAGGGGACCTCGACGGCTTCCTTTCGCTGAGGATGCATTGAGGATGAACGCCGCATCGGCGATGGCCGATGAGGCTGAGTAAAGAGCCGAGGCGGAGTAAAGAATCGGGGTCGCTGCCATGGGTGCGGAGGTAAGACGATGTCGATATTGTACAGCCAGATCAAGAGGGAGACAATGTTGTGGGGGCGAGGCTGTAGGAGAGTAGCCGGTCGATCTTGTGAAGCTTGATCAAGTTGAAGATGGAATCTGTGGGAGTTCAAAGGATTAAAAGCAAGCCTTCGTAATCTTAACTCTGGGAAGAAGAAAGTGTGGGCCCAGACTCAAGGAATAGCGCACCCAAAAACCACACCAATATACAAAAGGAACAAAAAAGAAAACAAAGAAACCGACGAAAGAAGAACGAACGAATTTATTTTTCTGGAAAAAACAAACTTACAAAAAACTGAGATACTGTTTCACATGCCTTTAGGACCCTTTAAATACACCACGAACAAGATTTAGTCATAACTTATCCCATTAAAATAGGAATTAAAATAGGAAGACTAATTCGCTAGTTATCCCATTAAGATAGGAAAGGTTAATCCAAGACTAAATCATAATAATTATCAAAATAAAATAAAATAAAATGTGATGATAATGTCTAGATTATTTATTTTCTCACATTGCTCCCCCTAATCCAGACATGGCTGTAAATCACGGACGCCGAGTAGTTGTCGCATGGCAGCTAACTTCACTCCTGACAATGCTTTAGTTAATATATCGGCTCGTTGTTCTCCGGTATTAATGAATTCAATCACAATATGTCCTTTCTCAACACATTCTCTGATAAAATGAAACATTATATCTATGTGCTTGCTTCGACCATGGAATACCGGATTCTTCATGAGAGCTATAGATGATTTGTTGTCAACAAGCAAGGTTACCGGCTTTGGCTTTACACCGATTAATTCGCTGGCAAGGCTCCTCACCACAAGGCATGGCATGTCACAGTTGTGGCTGCCATGAATTCTGCCTCACAAGATGAAAGTATCACTGTCTTCTGCTTCTGTGAATTCCAAGACACCAAACTTTCATTAAAGTAGAAAGTCATCCCACTTGTGCTTTTCCTTCCATCAAGATCGCCAGCTAAATCACTATCTAAGTAGCTGAATACATCAACTTCCTGGGGTCCTTTTATGTAAACAAGTCCATAATAGATTGTACCTTTTAAATACCTGAGAATCTGTTTGACCACCTTTTGATGCATGATTGTAGGCCTCTCCATGTATCTGCTCGCCATTCCGACAGAATATGATATGTCACGCCCCCAGAAGCACATGCTTCCTCGAAAATCGGGTAGCATCTCTCCTGTACGGCGGACAATATGGGCAATAATACATATATCTCAACTCTATATCTCAGCCACAAGCGGCTGGCATCACAACAATAAGTAAAACACATCCACGCAGTTTATATTAGAATAAAAGATAATGTGGCTCAGCCACCTTAATCATAAAAGATCTACAATTCAAAGAGAACACCAAAAGACTGATAACGACAAAACTCGAAATGAATATAATGTGACTACAAGTACTGAAAACAAACAACTAAACCAAATACGAAAGACTAACTCAACTCGACACTGGGGACTGCAACTGGATCCTCTCCTGGCTCCAAGCAGTACGTCTACCTGCTATCTGAAACAACAAAAAGAAAAGCAGGGGTGGTGAGTCCGGGCAGACTCTGTGGGTATATGAGTAGACAAATAAACATGACATAATAAGGATAACGGAGTAGAGAAATCAACAATGTACAGTCCATAAGAATTATAGAATCACCTAAACATGCATAACATATAGTAAAATGACATAGCATAAAATCCGGATAGGCACTAGGCATGTATAAATAATACAACAATAGTAAAACTCAGATATACATGCATGTCAATCAAGTGCAACAACCATAGCTCATATAAATGCATCAAACACAAGCAAATGCATAAAAGAAATACGTATGCACATGATGCAATGACATGTGTCACCCCTGACGCCAGTCAAGCCGTCAACACATTCCATCTGTGTGACCGAGTGGGTAGGCCTGTGACAATTGTACCACTCCAACAACAAATACCACATACAATAATAAATACCACATAAGACGTGGTTGAGTAGACAGGATGCTGGAGAGTCTACACTCCAGACCCCGGTACATCGGGGGAGCTATCAACAGCTACAATATCCCTCAAAAACAAACAACGGTGAGCCACCAACGACTCATCCCTCTAAAACAACGGTGAGGGTGTCACTGTCTGGCATGACAGGACAAACACTCGCACTCTAACCACTACCATGTCATGATGTGGTTGAGTGAATCGAGCAACAATATGACTAACGACGACTTAACCAAATGTAAGCCAACAGTCGTTAGTATACAACGTGCAAGTATGGTGCATGATATACGATGCACGAACAACGGGAGAAACAACGATGCAATAAAATCCAACGAGTATACGATGCATCAATACAACCAATCTAGAAATCGCAAACCAACGATTATGCACCTACACTACTAGGTAGGGTATTTCTAATGTCAAATAAACCTATCTGTGTTTAATAGACTTCTAAGTACTCGCGTACAGACGGTACTTTACAGAACAGAAAATCAACAGAGGACTGTACAGAAACGAATTTGGAATACTCGAAGATCAACGAAGAGTAAGTCTCAACGGCGATGTTTAAATAATCAAACGACAAAGAACAAGATCAAGCAACCTATCAGACATAACAAGCCATGCTTTTAAGGTAAAGAAAACTACTCGAGTACAAAGGAGAAGTACCCACCTTTATTTTGTAGAACGTATACGAACAGAACCTCCCACGATCAACCGAACGAATCCAAAGTCAAGGTCCTGTATCAAGGACTAAATTTAACTATTTATACAAGTAATTAAAATAGCTAACTAATTACAATACATAATTAGATCCATTTCAAATAACTCCATGATCAGATATCAAATCCAATTTCACATAGAGGTGATTCAACAGGAAATTCTCAACAGGGAAAGGACAACAAGATCACAATTGGAGTCGAAAACAGAAACTCCAAGAATAGGACAACTCCAATTCAAGATCTAATTCTAATCTACGAATCCATCAAGATTTATACACCATGCAACTACTCAAATGCCCAAATCTTTACCTCATGATGCATAGGCGCATAGATCCTCTGTTCTGATCATCCACGAACAGAAAACGACAGATTGATCAACCAAAATCCAAACTACTCACTCCGCAAGCCCTAAATCGCAAAGTCGCACAACATCAACCGCTATGTGAGAGAGATAGCAAACCCAAGTTGGCAACGATTAGAAGAAACAACATAAGAAAACCAATCAACATACCTATGATAATCGTCGGCAAAGTCGACCCAGCCAAAGCCCTTGTGATGGGGGATTCACGAGAGAGGCAAAGGTCGCGCGGTTAGGGTTCGCGCGAGAGAAGGCGACTGCCGGTTGCTCCTCCTTCGTGTGCGTCAAACTAGACGAAGAAGAAGAACAAGGAGGAGAAAAGTTGGTCGTCGACTTGCTTGCGGCAAGGAGGAATCGCAACGAGGGGGGAAAAGTCGCTCTACTCGTGTGCACCGGAGACGAAGGAGAAGGGAAGGAAAGGTCGGCAAGTGGCGTCGGCTAGGGCTGCGGCGTCGGCGTCGGCGTCGGCTTGCTCGGAAACGGCTAGGGCTGCAGCGGCGTCGGGCGAAAACTGAAGGGGAAGGGAAGAAACTGAATCAAGTTGAGGGGATTTAGGGCTTATAATAGTGTTTTGACATTTTGCAAATAAACCCAACAATTTTGAAAAATTACAACTAGGTCCCTAACTTTCAAAATTCAACTTTTCAACCTCTCAAAATTCGGTATTTAACATGATAGGTCTGGCCGTGTGTGTAATAAATATCTCAAACACCCAATGATGCGCCTATACTTCGTGGCGTTAATTGGAGTCCCTTACAAGTCTTTATGCAGCTGTGCCTTGGGTTCCATTGGATGTTTTGTGGCATTGCAATCTGCCATTTTGAATTGAGATAGAATCTTCTTGGCATAAGCTGATTGTCTAATTAAAATTCGGCTCTTCTGTTGCTCCACTTCAATCCCTAAGTAGTAAGAGAGAAGACTCAAATCACTCATCTCAAATTCTGCCATCATTTGTTGTTTGAACTTGTTGATTTTTTCTGTGCTACTTCCTGTCACGATGAGATCGTCGACATACACTCCAACAAGTATACTTGCTTCTCCTTCACCTCTTGTATATACTGCATGTTCTTGAGTACATTTTTTGAAACCGAGCTCTTCCAAACTCCTGTTTAGCCGTATGTTACAAGATCGTGGAGCCTGCCGCAATCCATAGAGGGCTTTGGATAACTTGTACACCATATGTTTCTGATTTTGTACCTCAAACCCTTCCGGTTGGTTGACATATATTTCTTCTTCCAACTCTCCGTTAAGAAATGTTGTCTTCACATCTAGATGGTGTACCTCCCAGCTTTGATTTGTTGCAAGCGCAAGAATAACTCGAATAGTGTCAAGTCTAGCGACAGGTGCAAATACCTCTTCGAAGTCAATGCCTTGTTTTTGTACATATCCTTTAGCCACTAATCTTGCTTTATGCTTGATGACTTTCCCCGCTGAATCTTTCTTTAATTTGAACACCCACTTTAGACCGATAGGTTTGCGACCTAATGGGAGCTCAGTTAGGGTCCAGGTCTTGTTCTTCTCAATAGATCTCAGTTCTTCCTCCATTGATTCGTACCAGCAAGCCTCAGTTGCAGCTTCTTGATAACTTGTTGGCTCATCAGACACCACCATCATCAGCTCTTCCTCTTCTTCATCAATACTAACCACTTCCTCAGTGTTAGCTTAGATATCGGCAAGAGACCTATAGCGGATTGACCCTTCATAAGAATCGGGCGTGTTTGTTACCGGAGGCGAGGTAGTTGCATGGGCGTTCGATGATGGTGTAGATGGACTCAAGTTCGATGATGGTGTAGATGGACTTGAGTTCGATGATGGTGTAGATGGACTTGACGCTCTTATCATGGGTACCAGGGCTGCTGCTGATGGTATGACATTTTCCGCCCCTGCCTCAACGTCTGCTGCAACAATCGCCTCGTCGGAGTAGAGCGGATCCAACATCGTAAAACTCAGCAAGTTTTCTTCATTGTTAGCACCTGCATTCCATGTCCATTCAGAATTTTCTTGAAATATGACATCTCTACTTACTTGTAGCTTGCCATGGCTTGGATCAAACAACCGATGAGCTTTGCAACCTTCCTCGACACCCAAGTATATCATGGGTGAGCTTCTGTCGTCATGTTTCTTCAGATGAGGGGTTGTGTTTTTCACATATGCAACACAATCGAACACTCTCAAGTGGGCAAGGTGTGGCTTTCTCCCCATTCGGGCTTGAAATGGAGTGTGTTCTTCTAGCGCCTTAGTTGGGAGACGGTTTAGCAGATAGACAGCATGCCTAACCGCTTCTCCCCAGAACCTTGCGGGCATATTTGTACTCTTGAGGAGAGATCTTGCCATGGCCATCACGGTGTGGTTGCGGCGCTCCATGACACCATTCTGTTGAGGGGTGTAGGGAGCCGTGAGGTGCCGCTTGATTCCTTCATTTTCACAGAATCGAGTAAACTCCGTCGATAGAAACTCGCCGCCTCGATCTGTCTGGAGTGTTCTGATCTTGTACTCAGTCTTGTTCTCTGTCAGGAATTTGAACTTCTTGAATGCCTGGAATGCATCACTCTTTGCTGCCAATGCAAACACCCACATTCATCTAGTAAAATCATCCACAATTAGAAGAAAATACTTGTTACCGGCAAGTGTACATGGTGAGATTGGCCCGCAAATATCAGCATGGAGAAGTTCTAACGGCTTCTTTGCTCTAAAGATTGCTTGGTACGAGAATGACAATCTTGCATGCTTGGCGATCACACACACCTCGCAAAGCTTGTTCGGCTGGGGCAGTAGTGGCATATCAACCGCCAATTTCTTCTCCCCCAATAGCTTCAAGTCATGGAAATTGACATGCCCGAGCCTTGCATGCCACAACCAAGTTGGGTCTTCTAGGCTTGCTAGGAGACAGACTTGCTTGAATGTCTTCAAGGTTATCTTGTACAAGCGATTTTGTGTTCGCATTACCAGCATCAAGAGCTTCCTACTCCCATCAATCACCTTCATGGTATCTCCTTCCATGTGCATCTCGTTCCCAATTTCTGTCAATTGACCAAGACTGATGATATTACTACAAAGTTTTGGAATGTAGTATACCTCATGGAGAGCCTTCTGATCGCCGTTCTTGCATTCGAACACAACCGTCCCTTTGCCCATGATCTCTATGGTTGATCCATCGCCAAACCTCACCCTCCCGGTGATGGTTTCATCTAGTTCTTGAAACTTCTCGCGATGGCACGTCATGTGGTTGTTGGCACCATTATCAAGGTATCAGACGTCTTTATCTTCTCCTTTCTTAATGCTGCGATACATCTCTGGTAGAAACCTTTCTTCACTGAGCAGAATCATATCTTGCCGCTCTCGGCTAGCGTGAGACTCCTCGTGGGACACACTCATCATCAGTGCTGGCTCTTCATCGGTGTCGCAAGTGAGGTGAGCCTCATCATCTCGACGCTTGCTGTAGCATTCAGACGCATAATGCCCCATTTTCTCACAATTGAAACACTTTATGTGTCTCTTGTCACGAGTGTTAGTGTTGTTGCTGCTAGTGCCTTCTACACTTTCTTGACGATGCGTACCACGGCCACGATCGCGCCCTCGCCCACGCCAATTGCCACGATTAGGGCCGCTAGACCCGCGCCCCTTGTCTCCTGACGGAGTGTCCACGCTACTCCCTTTTTGTCGCATTTGCCATTCGGCATGAGTAAGTAGAAGCTCACCTTCCGTGCCATTGGAATTGGTGCGTAATCGTAGTGTTCGTTCCTCGTACGCCTTCAGTCGTCCTATAGTCTCCTCAAATGGCATAGTCTCAAGATCGTGGAACTGCTCAATACCAGCAACAATAGGGAAGAATTTATCAAGGACAGATCGAGTAACTTCTTTACCAACGAGGAATCTTCAAGCATGGCACCAAGAGTGGAGAACTTGCTGCTCATAGCACTGAGTTTGCCAGCAAACTCATCAATAGTATCGGTCTCCTTCATCCGGAGGGCGTCAAACTCGCTCTTTAACGTTTGTACGCGAGCCTTCTTCACTCGTTCACTGCCTAGGTACCTCAGCTTGAGGCTGTCCCAGACTTCTTTCGTCGTCTTCTTTGTTGCGATTTGGAGAAGAATGTCTTCGGGGACACACTGCAAGATGTATGCACATGCCTTTTTGTCCTTCTTTGCATCCACCTGGGCTTCTTTCTCTAGCTCCACCGCCTCCCAGACTCCCTGGGCATCGAGAATTGCCTCTGTCTTTATTGCCCACATGGTATAATTGTGAGGGCTTAGCATCGGATAGGGAAATGGCACTCCGCCGTTCTCTTTCGCTAGGATGCTCGACATTTTGTGGAAGCGAGCATTCTTGGCTGCTCTATACTACCAAAGCTCTGATACCAATTGTTGGCCCAGACCCAAAGAATAGTGCACCCAAGAACCACACCAATATGCAAGAGGAACAAAAAAGAAAACGAAGAAACCGAAAGAACGAAAGAAGAACGAACGAATATATTTTTCTGGAAGAAACAAACTTACAAAAAACTGAGACACTGTTTCACATGCCTCTAGGACCCTTTAAATACGCCACGAACAAGACTTAGTCATAACTTATTCCATTAAAATAGGAATTAAAATAGGAAGACTAATTCGCTAGTTATCCCATTAAGATAGAAAGGCTAATCCAAGACTAAGTCATAATAATTATCAAAATAAAATAAAATAAAATATGATGACAATATCTGGATTATTTATTTTCTCACAGAAAGGGCCGCATATCTTCACCTTCTTCTTTTCCTCTTATAAAGGTGCGTCCAAGACAATTAGAGGATGCAGCAAGCACATTATATCATCACAAGAGCAAGAGATGAGAATGAGAGGTTCGTTCAGTAGCAGCGGGGATTTGATTTGTGGAATTGTCGAGAAGTGTTCATCACCATAACTTTCTTACCGACAACAAGTTCTCCAGTTTCTTCTCCAAGATTACTACGAGTGTTTAGATTACAAAATTTATTTCTATATGCATGTTCTAGAATAGCAACAATGGTATCAGAGCACGATTCGGAGAAGAAGAATCAGGTAATCAGGATTTTCTTCGAAAAATCGCGAGCTTGTGACGGTTTCGTACACCGGCATGTCAGCGACTGCGTCGCAGGTAGAACCACATCGCGGGGGCACGCCGACGACGAGTGCTGATGATCTGGCCAGTGAGTGCTGATGATCACTGCGGCGATCTTGCATTTGTCGCGATAGAAAATTTTTAATCAATCGAATTTTGATTTAATCGATTAAAAAAATAAAATTTAATCGATTAAGTAATCGATTAAAATCTGATGATTAAAAAAAGATTTGAATGCGAAAAAATTTGATTTATTTAAATCTGTAGAATTTTTGTAATGATATAGTCTATTTCAATTGCTAATGTGAGTAAAAACATTTTGATTCATCTGAATCAAATCGGAGGTCTGGTTTAAATTATTAATTGATTTAATTAGATCAGTTTAATTTAATCAGATCATAATCCAATTCAAATCATTTTTTTATTTAACTAGACAAGTTTGGTCGAAGCAAACTCATATGGTTCAAACCATTGATTAGTTTAATTCAGACAGTTTGGTCGAAACCAGAATGGATATGATTGGTTTAATTAATAGGTCAAAGTTTAAATTAAATGAGCTTAGGTTAAACAATAACAATAAGACATCCCAATTAGATTAGTTCTAATAAGAACAAGGGAATAAGCTAGTACTAGATCTAATTTCCCACTCGATCAAGCTAGTACGTTAGTTAACTAGAGCTCCTCAAATAAAGAAAATTTATTTTTCTTATTTGTTTATGACTCTGTGCGTTTGGTCTATGTATATATGTGAATTGAAATGAACTAATTTTATTACTAGATTGTCAATTTTATATTGATAATATTATTTTTCAATTCAAGATACCATATATGGCATACACCATGACTAGTCGTGATGAGCAACGCAATGAGCTAATGTAGCAAATTGAGGAGGTCGACTATAATCCGATTCTTAGAATCCAAGGAAATATGGGAAGACTGGATCGACTGTTCTGAAAACTCGAACAGGAAGAATTTTCAATCTTGGATGATTACAGAATCAGGGCATTGATTCGCTCATTGCCGAGAGGTGCTAGGGAAGTTGCGCACCATATATGGGAATGCTATAAAGGGCGTATCTCATATACAGAATTGTGTAAGGAGTTACTTCGCCATAAGTTTCCAAGGATCTAGATGATTTTGAGGAAGATCCAAAGGAGGATCCCGAAGATTCTGAAGAGGATCTTGAAAATTTTGAGGAGGATCCAAGGAAGATCCTGAAATATTAGAGGAAGATCCTGAAATATTTAAACAAGATCCTAAAATATTTTAGGAAGGTCCTGTAGAATCTCTGGAACTTCCTAAAGTTGGCCAATTTGAGAATATCCTAACAGAATTCAGGATAAGCGAGAAAGTGATGACCACTACCCTAGTGTTCTTTATTATGGGATTGATATTAATTTATCTAGTTTATTAGAATTCTGTTGTTATTATTATTCTTGTGTACGAACTGTATAAGCTCATTTAATAAAGTCATATAGTATAGACTATTGTTATGTACGAATAGTGCTACATTTTAATGAAAAAGTTATATAATGTGTTATCTGACTTGAAAATGATTAGTTCATTCTTATAATTGATTAGTTCATTTTTGATGGGATATATGTAATAGAATTGATTAATATTGATTAGATTAAATCATACGAATGATGAGTAGAAACGTAGTTACCATTTGATTTCGTAAATCAACTCAAATTTACATTGAGTCAGTCATAAATTATATACATATAAAATAGACTAAATTACTAAATAATATATTTATTTATGATATATCATTGCAACTAAGAGCATCATAGCTGAACTCAATAAGGGAGAGAAACTATATAGGGATAACTATAAATATGGTATCTCAAGATATAATATGTTCTTGAGAAACAAGAAATTTTAGAGGTTGTAAAACAATTCATAGAAGAACTTACTGATAGTTCTACAACATAGCACAAACGTGATCTTGATGCCTATAAGGCATGGAAGAAAAAGAACTCCACTACTAAGAGAATATTGATTAGTTTAATGGTAGACAACTTAGTATCTGAGTATGAACTATTACCATCAGCTCATGTTGTCTGGGTAGCCCTGAGAGACAAACATGATCTTGATGCCTATAAGGCATGGAAGAAAAAGGACACCACTACTAAGAGAATATTGATTAGTTCAATGGTAGACTATTTGGTATTTGACTATGAGTCATTACCATCAGCTCATGTTGTCCGGGTAGCCCTGAGAGAGAAATATAGTGGAGTTAGTTTAAGTAAGCTTCACCAATCGACAATCAAGTTTGATAGTTGTAAAAAATGTCTGAATGTTACCAAGGCCCAACATATGAGGAAAATAGAGAATATCATCTGGGAGCTTAAGGCTGCTGGTCATGAGTTGACCAATGAACAATGGGTTCATACAGTTATTTGTTCCCTTCCTAATTCTTGAAAAATAATGAAACAGAATCTTACTCACAGTGAAAGTATCAAGTCTTTCATTAATGTCTCATGCCATATTAAATTAGACGTGGAGAGAGTCGAATTCGCAAGGATTTCTGGACAAGCTTTTGTAGCTGAAGGTTCTGGATCTAAGAATAATAAAAGATGGTTCAAGAAAGGAAAAGGTAAGGAAAAAAAAGTTGGTGCTTCTGCTGTGCAAGACCCAATTAAGAAGAAAGGAAAAAAGTATGGTAAGAAACCTAAAAACAAGCTGATTTGCTATAACTGTGGCAAGAAGGGTCACATTGCTCAGGAGATGTTAGATCAATCTATGGTCCGGAGTGACCATGTGTTTTGATGTTTGGGCAAAGGGTTTAAGTTAAGTTCATCCATGTGTTTGATATATGTATGTGAGTGTGCAGGGTGCAGGATACACATAGACTTAGTTGGACGTCTTCGGGTCCGGTGAAGGATGTCATGGGGAGATGAGCTGTGGGCTTGAATGCATCCAAGGGACCGTGGACAAAGTAGGGACGATGAGCTGAGGGAAGCGAACTTCGAGGCATACGCGAAGGATGGCATGGGGAGACGAGCCGTGGGCTTGCATGCATCTGAGGGACGAGAGCCAAAGTCGAAGAAGGCTTGAAGGCAACAGGTTGAGGCTGTTGGATGAAGAGTCAGCTAAGTCGTGAGGATTCGAATGCTGAGAGAATTGTACTCAGGAAGGAAAATCCTAGGGTTCGAGTGCTGAGAGAATTGTGCTCGGGAAGGGAAGCCTTAGGTGGCAGTCGACTGATGCTTGGATCAGTCAACTGATGAAGTGCACAGAAAGATCAGTCGACTGATCATAGGTGCAGTCGACTGGTATTCAAACGTTGGGATGTAACGTATGAATACTAGGTGGACCAGTCGACTGGTAACAGCTATTTTCAGCTGTGAGCTCTATTTAAGATAACTCGGTTTGGCTGAGAAAGGGTTGATGAAATAAGCTTGGTTAGAGCTTATTAGTAGTCTTCTAGTGCTCAGGTATTGTCGGGAGTTTGTGGCGAGGTTTCTCCACCCACAAGGAGCGGCAAGAGCTAGCCGGAGGTCTTCCGGGGGCTCATCCACCGATGGATCGGGATCATCCACCTTATGGACAGCCATAGAGTTGGAGCCTTATCTCCAAACCACGTAAATGGTTTATGTTAGCATTTGTTTACTCGTGTTATTAGTATTTCCACTTGCGCAGGCTAACATTGTAGGAAGAGAACCGCGATCGAAGTGGGTGATCGGCTATTCACCCCCTCTAGTCGTACGTCAAGGTCCCAACAAGTGGTATCAGAGCGAGGTTCGTTTTGTAGGAATAACCGCCAAAAGAGCAAAGGTGCTAGAGGAAGATGGATTCGGAAGGTCCGCTTGGATGGGATATTCGGATCCCACCTCCATACGATCGAGATGACTTCGATTATTGGAGGAAGCGGTTGGAGACGTGGTTCCAAATGGATTGGGACCATTGGACCGCATTGGAGGCGTCATTTGAAGCTCCAACGAACATGAAGGGAAAACGCCTTCGACCTCGATATTGGACCAAGAATCAAACGGAGGAAGCGGAGGAAGATAAGGAGGCAACTAGAATTGTATTAAATTTATTACCTCCATATATTGTGTCAAATGTAGGAGAATACAAGAATGCGTATGAGCTATGGAGAAAGGTGATATCTCTACATGAAAATTTGGCACAAGGACAAGGAGAATAGGAGCCCAAGAAAAAGGGGTCATTGGCCCAAGAGAAGGAGGAGGACTAATCGAAGTTGAATCAGTTTAACATCCGAAGAGAAGGAGAAAGTGGAATCGTCCACATCCTCAAGTGAGGAAGAAATCGAAGAAGTCTCCACGTCAAGAATTGAGGGGGAGGAAAGACCATCCTCAATGTTGAAGCAAGAAGAAGTGTCCACCTCCATCAAAGCAAAGTCAAAGGATCACATAATTTACTTTAGGTGCAATCAAAAGGACACTACAAGGACAAGTGTCCTTTGGGTAAGAAAAAGGAGGTAAACCCTAAACCCGAGTCAATTTTTTCAAAAACTAACATAGGTTGTAGGGAAAAGAAGAAGAAGAAGCATATAATTTACTTCACGATGGTGAGCGTGGACACTACCACACCAAGTGCCCAAAGAAAGGAGAAATCAAGAAATTAGCATATTTGAAGGAATTGGAAAATAAAAGGAGCTCAAGTCAAGGGGGAGCTTCAAATGTAAAGGGAAAGGTAATCCCTTATTTGAAAATAAATCCAATTTCCACTTCTTATATGCTTGTTAAGAATAATCATGGATTTAGGTATAATGATAGGAATAGGGTTAACAAGGTAGATAATTCTAAGAAATCATTACCCAAGGCTAGACCAAGAAAGACCCAAACTACCATGCCTAAGGAAAGGAAGGTGGTTAATGATCAAGGCACAAATCCCAAGAAGGGAGACATTGTTAGTGATATGAGAGAAGTGTCCTAAGGCAATCGCCTTATGATTGTAATCACTTATTTTAATAAATGAATATTCACTATTTGAGTATACATGTTTGTGTATTTGATTGAGATCTTAAACTCATTTACTGAATGTCCGCAATACAATTCACAGCATGAGACAATTTGTGATGAATTCACAACTAGTGATTATCTCTACATGTGCAATTGTGAAGTATTGAAATTGACCCTAGTCGATGAATTGATAAATACGAACAGTATCAATTCTGTTGAGACTAGCATGGGTTATTCTCTAATCAGCTGATTCTCACTGGCTGGTGACATTGAGATGTCCGGAGATAAACATGAATGCTAGTTAAGGGAACTAGTTCATTGGAGTGACTGGCTGTAAAACTTCATATGGTAGTCTATATATAGACATGTCAGTGAAGTTCTTACTGCAGCTTAAGTGCGATGTTCCTTTGAATTGCGGTGTTCAAGTCATCTTGGTCATGGAGACTTATACTTTGACATCTTAAGCAAGCATCTCTAAGGAGGTGTGAACCCAGGATGATTGGGTATAAGCCGAAGTGCCCGAAGATGTTTGAACAGCCTACAAAGGACTCACCACTCCTTGCGAGGAGATGTATACCCGAGGCCTATCGTCGGATTGTTACTCGGAGCCTCTGGCCAGAGCATGACATGTTCAGAGTATGAATCTCTTAAATACATGAGAGTAATTAGAAACCGTAAGACGAGAAAACGTTACTTGGGCTAGGTGTGACGTAGCCAGCCTAGTGGGGACTGACACATATAGATCATGTCCTGAACCAAGTGGGTATAAGATGGTGAAGGGAATGGGGCACGATTCATTAAAGCTGCTGAAAGGTTTCAGAATTGTTTCTGAGGTCAACCGTTGATCTTTCGATTAATTGGGGATCATGATGTACTACTAGGTGCCACTCATGATCGTTCTATAATTGGTTAATTATAGACGGCCAACATAAATCGAAAGCCTATTTAGTCACACGCACTACGAGTAATTCGAGGGATTTAAAACGAGTTGAAAATTGGATTTTCCAATCAAGAGAGATTAGTCGAATCTGAATTTTTCAGAGACGCATCGGAAGTATAAAATGGCTAAGTCTTTTGAAGACTTAATAGATGAATTAAATGAGTTTAATTCATTGGGGCGTGGCTTGGATGGGCCGGCCAAAGAGGGTCTCCACCCTCTTTGCTTGGCCGGCCACAACAAAGGGAGAGAACCAAATTGTTTGGTTCAATTTATAAAATAAACCAAGTGTGGTTTGTTTTATAAAATTATGGATGATATAAATTTTTATATAATAAACCGAGGTTTGGTTTATTTTTCATGAAAATTAAAATGAACCATGGATTGATTTATTTTATTTTATAAAATCAATCATGGATTGATTTACCATGATAAAGAAATTTATTTTTTCATAGAAATTAAAATGAACCATGGATTGGTTTATTTTATTTTATAAAATCAATCATGGATTGATTTTCCATGATAAGAAAATTTATATGATAAATTTCTTATGAAAATTTATTCCATAAGAAAAAGGAGACTTGGCGGTTGAGAGCCACTATATAAAGGACCCAAGGCAAGGCTTGGAAATCAATCCAAGAGATCAAGGCATAAGCTCTCTCCCTCTCCTTCTCTCTCCCCCCCCCTCTCCCTTCTCTTGTGTCGCCGGCCAAAAGAAGGGGTCCCTGCTGCCGTGAGCTACTGCCACTACCGGCCTCCTTCTCCGGCGTCCAAGCTCCAGCAACCAACCACCTTCGGCCACCAAGCTGCTGCCGCAAGGAGAAGAAGTGGGTGCAACTCCTTCCTTCTTTCCGGAATCTTGATTCCGTTCTTCGCTTGGTGGTTAGTCTTCCAACTTCTCTCTTGATATTCTTGTCGTGTCTTTGGAGGATCTAGTAGTTCTCATCGACACGAGACTCGTGGCTTTGCGAAGTCATCCCGAAGAAAACTCGGCGTGGACGCGAATAGAGGCGGAGCTTCCAAGGGACGCTTACGGTTGGATCTTGTCCCTTCCTTCGAGTTACGCGAGGTAATATGTAAATTAGTTTACGTTTCTGTAAAATTTTAAATATATGATCATGTCTACACAAGATAAGGTTGCATGCTTAGATGTGTGGTTAAATAATTTGAGAAATTATTTATGCTAAACCTTCCGCTGCACGTAATTAATTTTAAAATTACGAACCCGCATCCATGTCAACATGCACCCGGTCCCAACAGTGGTATCAGAGCCTGTTAGTATTCGACATAATCATATAATTATTTTGCGGAAAACTTTGTCATGATCTCAATTTTGGAAAATTTTCCAATTATGGAAACTTTCCAATTATGGTAAATTTCGATTTAGGAATTTCAAAGTTTGAAAATTCTCATGAAATTTCGTAAACTTTTGAAATATCCCTGTTTCCGAAATTTTATGATAATTGTGAAAGCTTTCCATTTTTGGAAACTTTCCAATTTTGGAAATTTCTTATTTTGGAAATTTTTCAATTTTGGAAATACGTAAGTTTTCTTTGTACCAGAAACTTACAATTATTCTGAAAACCTTTTATTTTTGGAAACTTTCCATTTATGGAAAGCTCGTAATTTTGGGCACTTTCTTTTCATGAAAGTCTAGACATTTTATGGAAACATTAATTGACAATTAAATTCAAATTGGTTTTTTAATTATTAACAAAATTCTTTACTTTGGGGAGTGCCTCGGGGAGCCACCCAAATTAAAGTTAGTTGTTGTAATTTAATTTCCTATTTTGAATATGAATTGTTAAAATTAATTTGGGTAGGCCTCGGGGAGCCATCCAAATTATATTATTAACAAGTTCTTTAATTGTCAAGTTTAATTTGGTTATGCCTCGGGAGCAGGCCAAATTAGATTTACAACAAATTTCTTTTCTTTGGGGAGTGCCTCGGGGAGCCACCCAAAGTAAATAATTTGTTGTAATTAATTATCCATAAATAAAATATGTGATCAAATCTTGGAAATTTTTTGAGGTGATTCTCAAACGATAATTTCCTTATTTGATTTATGAGGTAATGCTCTTACATATTGTTATCTCCAAAATTAATTAGGAAAAATTATTTCCTATAGAGTTTATTTCCTTAAATAAGATTTTCATGAAAATAATATGTGGTTGAATTAAGGGAATCTGTCTCTTAATTTAATAAGATTTGATTTAGAGAAATCAAAGTCTTAAACATATTATTTCCGAAATTGATTATGACAATTTAGGAAATTGTTTCCCAAAACAATTTCTTGAATAAAGTATGAAATTAGAATTAGGAAATCCGGTTCCTAATTCAATTAATGAGATTTGACAAATTAAGTCACATACATACTTTATTAAGGAAATCGTTAGAACATGACATAATTATATGTCATGAATGTGCTTAAAAGGAAAAGGATGAGACCCAAAACCCCTTACAAAATATTAAGGCCAACACCTTCCATTAATATGGTTAGAACCGGAGTTTTGTTTCTCGTTTGGGTTGATGGACACATCCATGCCTGGCTTGAACCTCAACATATTCAAACCATGGAATTAGTTTATGATTAATATAGTTGGAGTCAGAGGTCAATCCTTAGTTTTGGTTGTTGGACACATCCAAGCCTGACTAGACGGTTGAATGAGCTCCAACCATATTAAAACCATTTCTTGATTAATGGGTCAGCCTTAAGCTTGGAGCATCGATTTGTTGTGCCACATCCAAGGTCGATGTAAAGAGAGGTGCAGTTGGGTGCTATGTATATTGTTGCATACTTGTTAATGAGTTAACAACCCAATGATTTATGCAAACATTCAATTAGTTGATAGCATAATGTGATAGTTACATATGTGTAATATGTAATCGGTATAATTACCTACCTTCATAGCTAAGAATAACTTGATGGACTACAGCCATGGTTGTTCTTATCTATGGTTGGATATCAACCTATTTGGAGATGTTCCTACGATCACCCGAATTGATAAAAAGGGTTATTCAATTCGAAAAATAAATAGGATTTAATTAATGTATATTGATGCATTCTTTATCATTCTTCTCACATAAGCTCAATTTGTATTTCTAGGATAATCACTTGATCATGTCTTCTCTGAATTTGCGTTCCATTTTGGACACCAATAAGCTGACTGGGCCAAACTTCATGGACTGGCTTCGAAACCTGAGGATAGTCCTCAAGGCAGAAAAGCTTGCTTATGTCCTTGAAGAACAACTTCCCAACCATCCTCCAGAAGATGCAACTCCAGACCAGTTAGTGGCCTATCAGAAACATGTGGCCGATTCTGAACTTGCGAGTTGCATCATGCTGGCCGCTATGGTACCTGAGCTGCAAAAGCAGCATGAGCATATGGATGCTCATACCATCATCTTCCATCTTCATAAGCTGTTTGACGAGCAGGCTAGATCCGAAAGGTTCGAGGTCTCAAGACTCCTCTTCACCTCTAAGATGCAGGAAGGCACTTCTGTCTCACAGTTTGTGCTAAAGATGTTGGGGTACATTGAGCGACTAGGCACACTCGGATTTGCAATGGATCACGAACTAAGTATTGACTTAATTCTGGATTGTTTGCCCAAGAGTTACTCACAATTTGTGATGAACTATCGGATGAACAAGCTGGAGACTACCATTCCTGAGTTGCTCAACCTGCTGAAGACTGTAGAGCCTTCTGTAAAGCAGGATCAGAAGACGGTACTGTTAGTTGGTTCCTCAAAGAAAGGCTCTAAGAGGAAGCGCAAAGAACAGAATAAGGGAAAGAAGAAAAAGGCCAAAAAGACTGAAAAGGCACCAAAAGGCACTTGCCATCATTGCGGCAAGGAGGGTCACTGGCGAAGAAACTGCAAGGTTTATCTTGAGTCCTTGAAGAAGAAGGCATCTGATGCCCCATCCTCTTCAGGTATCTTCGTTATTGAATGTCACTCTATTTCCTCATCCACCTGGGTACTTGATACTGGATGTAGCTCATATATATGTAATGACATACATGGGCTAAGGAATAGAAGAAGACTCATCAAGGGAGAAGCGAATTTGCGAGTTGGAAATGGAGCAAAGATTGTTGCTGTTGCCATCGGAACATATTTGCTAAAGCTCCCTACTGGACTTGTCTTAGAATTGGATAATTGTTATTTTGTTCCTTCGTTAATAAAGAACATTGTATCTATTTCATGCTTGAATGAAAAGGGTTATCATTTAACTTTTAGTAACAATTGTTGTTACATAACTTTAAATGGTGTTCTTTATGGAACCGGAACTTTATACAATGGTATCTACACGTTAGATTTATCCGGTGACGTTTTCAATATCGAAGTTAGCAACAAACGTGCTCGAATAGATAATCAAATAGACTCCTATACGTGGCATTGTCGTCTTGGCCATGTAAGTAAGAAACGCATGACCAAATTACACCGATGTGGAATTCTGGAATCATTTGAATCCGGTTCATTTGATACATGCGAATCATGCTTAAAAGGCAAGATGACCAAATTACCCTTTTTCGGAAAAGGTAAACCAGTGGGAGAATTGCTTGGTCTAATACATACTGATGTATGTGGACCAATGTCAACTCTTGCACAAGGAGGCTATAGCTACTTCATTACCTTTATCGATGATCACTCACGATTCGGGTATGTGTTCTTAATGAAACACAAATCTGAAGCTTTTGAGAAATTCAAAGAGTTCAGAAGTGAAGTAGAGAAACAGCTTGGCAAAAGTATTAAGATACTTCGATCCGATCGGGGTGGTGAATACTTGAGTCAAGAGTTTCAAGATTATCTTAGGGACAATGGGATATTGTCTCAATGGACTCCGCCATATACACCACAGCATAATGGTGTATCTGAGAGGCGTAACCGAACCTTGATGGACATGGTTAGATCTATGATGAATCATGCAACTCTTCCAAAATCCTTTTGGGGCTATGCGCTTAAGACAGCTGTTTACTTGCTAAACAGAGTCCCGACCAAGGTGGTCTCTACTACTCCATATGAGACGTGGAATAGTAAGAAACCTCATTTAACTCACCTTAAGATATGGGGTTGTCCTGCTTATGTAAAGCGGACTGTATCAGACAAATTGGATGCTAAGTCTGATAAATGTCTATTTATTGGATACCCTAAGGAAACGAAGGGTTACCAATTCTATCATCCCTTGGAACAAAAGGTGTTTGTTTCAAGGCATGATGTATTTCTGGAAAAAGAATTTCTTTTACAAGAAAACAGTGGGAGTAGTATTGAACTTGAAGAAATTCAAGAAGCTCCAATAGACATTACAGAGACACCTAGTCTAGACCCACAACCAATAACTCATAATGATGAGCTATCAGTTGAACCTAAAACAACACCACTTCTTCGTAGGTCGGATAGGACACGCAATATTCCAGAGAGATACGGATTTCTCATAAGTGAATCGAACGACGTGTTACTCGTTAACAATGACGAACCTATCAGTTATGAAGATGTTCTGATAAATTCAGAAAGGGATAAATGGCTTGAAGCCATGAAGTCGGAAATGGATTCCATGTACGAAAATCAAGTATGGGACTTGGTTAACCCACCTGAAGGGATTAAGCCCATAGGGTGCAAGTGGGTTTTCAAGAAGAAAACCGACATGGAAGGTAATGTTGTTACCTTTAAGGCTAGATTAGTGGCAAAAGGATATCGTCAGAAACAAGGAATTGATTATGACGAAACCTATTCGCCAGTAGCTATGCTTAAATCCATTCGAATGCTCCTGGCCATAGCAGCTCATTATGAGATATGGCAAATGGATGTGAAAACAGCTTTCCTTAATGGAAACCTGCTTGAGGATGTATACATGATACAACCTGAAGGTTTCACATCGGTTGATAAAACCAAAGTATGCAAGCTTCGACGATCCATATATGGACTAAAGCAAGCATCCAGGAGCTGGAACATCCGTTTTGATGAGACAATCAAAGAGTTTGATTTCTCACAAAATCCTGACGAACCTTGTGTGTACAAGAAGGTTAGTGGGAGTACAGTCGTATTCCTAGTGTTGTATGTCGATGACATATTACTTATAGGAAACGATATATCAGTCTTACAGTCAGTCAAAATTTGGTTGTCCAAAACTTTCTCCATGAAAGACCTGGGAGAAGCAACCTATATCCTTGGGATTAGAATCTATAGTGATAGATCAAAACGGTTGCTTGGTCTTTCGCAGTCTACATATATAGACCGAGTGCTAAAAAGGTTTAGCATGTCGGAATCCAAGAAAGGTTACCTTCCCATCAGGCATGGGATCAACCTTTCGAAGTCTATGTGTCCGCGCATAGAAGACGAGAGGATTTGCATGAATAAGATTCCTTATGCATCTGCGATAGGATCTATCATGTATGCTATGTTATGTACTAGGCCTGATGTATCGTATGCTCTGAGCGTCACAAGCAGATACCAGTCTGATCCAGGAATGGATCATTGGGCGGCTGTCAAGACAATCCTCAAGTACTTAAGAAGAACTAAGGATGTGTTCCTAATATATGGAGAAGGTGATATGGTATACGTGGGTATACAGATGCCAGTTTCCAAACAGATAAGGATGACTCCAAATCTCAGTCCGGATACGTATTTATTTTGAATGGAGGCGCAATAAGTTGGAAAAGTTTCAAGTAAGACACTGTAGCGGATTCTACCACGGAAGCGGAATATATTGCAGCTTCGGAAGCAGCAAAGGAAGCAGTCTGGATCAAGAAGTTTGTCTCAGAACTTGGTGTGGTTCCAACCATTGATGAAGCAATACCGGTTTACTGCGACAACAATGGAGCTATTGCACAAGCAAAGGAACCAAGGTCTCATCAACGATCCAAACATGTGCTTCGCCGCTATCATCAGATCAGAGAGATTATAAGTAGGAATGATATACAAATTGAGAAAATTCCCACTGAAAGGAATTTAGCGGATCCTTTAACTAAGGCCTTGCCTCAAAGCAAGTTTGAGGGTCATGTTAGAGCCTGTGGTATTGGGTACCGTAGCGATTGGCATTAGGCCAAGTGGGAGTTTGTTAGTGATATGAGAGAAGTGTCCTAAGGCAATCGCCTTATGATTGTAATCATTTATTTTAATAAATGAATATTCACTATTTAAGTATACATATTTGTGTATTTGATTGAGATCTTAAACTCATTTACTGAATGCCCGCAATACAATTCACAGCATGAGAGAATTTGTGATGAATTCACAACTAGTGATTATCTCTACATGTGCAATTGTGAAGTATTGAAATTGTCCCTAGTCGACGAATTGATAAATACGGACACTATCAATTCTGTTGAGACTAACATGGGTTATTCTCTAATCAGCTGATTCTCACTGGCTGGTGACATTGAGATGTCCGGAGATAAACATGAATGCTAGTTAAGGGAACTAGTTCATTGGAGTGACTGGCTGTAAAACTTCATATGGTAGTCTATATATAGACATGTCAGTGAAGTTCTTACTACAGCTTAAGTGTGATGTTCCTTTGACTTGCGGTGTTCAAGTCATCTTGGTCATGGAGACTTATACTTTGACATCTTAAGCAAGCATCTCTAAGGAGGTGTGGACCCAGGATGATTGGGTATAAGCCGAAGTGCCCGAAGATGTTTGAACAGCCTACAAAGGACTCACCACTCCTTGCGAGGAGATGTATACCCGAGGCCTATCGTCGGATTGTTACTCGGAGCCTCTGGCCAGAGCATGACATGTTCAGAGTATGAATCTCTTAAATACATGAGAGTAATTAGAATCCGTAAGACGAGAAAACGTTACTTGGGCTAAGTGTGACGTAGTCAGCCTAGTGGGGACTGACGCATATAGATCATGTCCTGAACCAAGTGGGTATAAGATGGTGAAGGGAATGGGACATGATTCATTAAAGTTGCTGAAGGGTTTCAGAATTGTTTCTGAGGTCAACCGTTGATCTTTCGATTAATTGGGGATCATGATGTACTACTAGGTGCCACTCATGATCGTTCTATAATTGGTTAATTATAGACGACCAACATAAATCGAAAGCCTATTTAGTCACACGCACTACGAGTAATCCGAGGGATTTAAAACGAGTTGAAAATTGGATTTTCCAATCAAGCGAGATTAGTCGAATCTGAATTTTTCAGAGACGCATCGGAAGCGTAAAATGGCTAAGTCTTTTGAAGACTTAATAGATGAATTAAATGAGTTTAATTCATTGGGGCGTGGCTTGGATGGGCCGGCCAAAGAGGGTCTCCACCCTCTTTGCTTGGCCGGCCACAACAAAGGGAGAGAACCAAATTGTTTGGTTCAATTTATAAAATAAACCAAGTGTGGTTTGTTTTATAAAATTATGGATGATATAAATTTTTATATAATAAACCGAGGTTTGGTTTATTTTTCATGGAAATTAAAATGAACCATGGATTGGTTTATTTTATTTTATAAAATCAATCATGGATTGATTTACCATGATAAAGAAATTTATATAAAGAAATTTATTTTTCATGGAAATTAAAATGAACCATGGATTGGTTTATTTTATTTTATAAAATCAATCATGGATTGATTTTCCATGATAAGAAAATTTATATGATAAATTTCTTATGAAAATTTATTCCATAAGAAAAAGGAGACTTGGCGGTTGAGAGGCCACTATATAAAGGACCTAAGGCAAGGCTTGGAAATCAATCCAAGAGATCAAGGCATAAGCTCTCTCCCTCTCCTTCTCTCCCCCCCCCCCTCTCCCTTCTCTTATGCCACCGGCCAAAAGAAGGGTCCCTGCTGCCGTGAGCTACTGCCACTACCGGCCTCCTTCTCCGGCGTCCAAGCTCCGGCGACCAACCACCTCCGGCCACCAAGCTGCTACCGCAAGGAGAAGAAGTGGGCGCAACTCCTTCCTTCTTTCCGAAATCTTGATTCCGTTCTTCGCTTGGTCGTTAGTCTTCCAACTTCTCTCTTGATATTCTTGTCGTGTCTTTGGAGGATCTAGTAGTTCTCGTCGACACGAGACTCGTGGCTTTGCGAAGTCATCCCGAAGAAAACTCGGCGTGGACGCGAATAGAGGCGGAGCTTCCAAGGGACGCTTACGGTTGGATCTCATCCCTTCCTTCGAGTTACGCGAGGTAATACGTAAATTAGTTTACGTTTCTGCAAAATTTTAAATATATGATCATGTCTACACAAGATAAGGTTGCATGCTTAGATGTGTGGTTAAATAATTTGAGAAACTATTTGTGCTAAACCTTCCGCTACACGTAATTAATTTTAAAATTACGAACTTGCATCCATGTCAACATGCACCCGGTCCCAACAGACATATGCCTAGAAAGGTGGGTAGGTCTAGGAATGTCCAAGGTGGACATGTTGATTCTAAGGTTAGAGCTCTAGAGTTGGAAAATCAAGTCTTGAGGGCAAGACTTGAAGAAATGGAAAGAGTCCTAGGTAGGGTCATTATTGGACCTAGGGGACTTGACATATGCTTGGGTGTTCAAAAATCCAAAAATGTCAAATTGGGTGCATCCAAGGCAAATAGAAGAAAATATGCTAGAGTAGCATATAATTATGCCAAGGATGGAAGATTAAGGAATGGCAAGGGAAACCATTTCAAGGGAAGAAGAAGAACTTAACCAAGGACAAGGTGTCCAAAGTTAAGAAGGTTAGGGTTGTAGGCCAAAAGTCACCGGAGGTACATCGGTGTGTCTTGTGTTTGTAGAAGAGTCACCTAGGGAGGTCGCTAAGGCTAAGAGCTCAAGGGGGAGCTCTAGGAGTCAAGTTGGTACCCATGGTCAATGGATCTCGGGAGGATTTCTCTCGGAAGTCTAGATGGGTCATGAAGTGTGCCAAACGAGTTGAAAACGGATTTGAGTCTCAATCCTAAGGGTTTGACACATTGGATTTGAGTATCATGCATAAAATATGACATTGGGGGGCATATATCATGGAAGTTGATTTTTGATGGGTAGATGCCATATAAACCAATGCTAGGGGTGCATTGTGGTTTGATATGGGCAGAGACATCAAGAGGAGATCAAAACTAGGACTTTAGGCCAAGGTTCAGTTGAACCATTTAGATAGTTTTGAGTTTTGTATCAATCTTGGGATTGGTGATAGATAAATTTTTAAATATATTTTTCCCAAGTAGATATGGGTACCACAAACCTCTCCGTAAAATTTGAAAATTTTTGGAGATTTTTGAAATTTCTGGTGCATTTCTGAAATTGGGTCAGAAATGCTGAAAATAGAGTTTTCAGGGTACCAGTCGACTAGTTCAGAGGGCAGTCGACTGGTAACAGTGCTGTCGGAAAGAGACTAGCTACTGTATGGTTTTTCGATAAAGATCAGTCAATTGGTAACTGTCGCAGTCGACTGATATAGGCTGAAACTATTTTTCAGCAATCGAAAAGTGTCGTAATGATGTAAAACAAGTGTATAATCTTATGGGGGTTAATACACTTTATTTATAATCATTAGAGGTTAAAGGATCTAATAAGAGAAAAAATGTTGGAGTCCTTTTGATGTGTGGCAAAAGGGGAGAAGTGTTATGTTTAAGTGGGAAACCAAACACGCCTTGCAAGAAATCCTTGGTGAAGGGGGAGCTTAGGTAAAGGGGGAGCATTGTTGCTCATTTATTGGCAAAAGGGGAACCTTGGAAAGGTTCATAAAAAACCTTTGTAAGACCAATGTAGGGGGAGCCTTGGAGAAGTTTTAAAAAGCCTGGTTTGGTAAAAATTCTAACTCTTTGGGAGTTTAAGTGTGGGGATGCCTTGTGATAGGATTCATGCATGTTTGCATTGCATACACATTGGTGGTATAAGTCCAAGGTGAAGCCTTGGTAACGTAAGTCCAAATGGTTATTAGCATTATATTTGCTATTTGTTTTCCCTAACTTAAACGTATTGCCAAACATCAAAAAGGGGGAGATTGTTGGAGCAATCTATGATCCAGAGTGACCATGTGTTTTGATGTTTTAGCAAAGGGTTTAAGTTAGGTTCAACCTTGTGTTTGATATGTGTATGTGAGTATGCAGGGTTGCAGGATACACATAGACTTAGTTGGACGTCTTCGGATCCGGTGAAGGATGGCATGGGGAGACGAGCCGTGGGCTTGCATGCATCCAAGGGACCGTGACAATGCAGGGACGATGAGCCGAGGGAAGTGAACTTCGAGGCATACGCGAAGGATGACATGGGGAGACAAGCCGTGGGCTTGCATGCATCCGAGGGATGAGAGCCAAAGTCGAAGAAGGCTTGAAGGCAACAGGTCGAGGCTGCTGGATGAAAAGTCAACTAAGTCGTGAGGATTCGAGTGCTGAGAGAATTGTACTCGGGAAGGGAAATCCTAGGGTTCGAGTGCTGAGAGAATTGTACTCGAGAAGGAAAACTTTAGGTGGCAGTCGACTGATGCTTGGATCAATCGACTGATGAAGTGCACAGAAAGATCAGTCGACTGATCTTAGGTGCAGTCGACTAGTATTCAAATGTTGGATTGTAACGTTCAAATACTATGTGGACTAGTCGACTGGTGCTTGGACCAGTCGACTGGTAATGACTATTTTCAGCTGTGAGCTCTATTTAAGAGAGCTCGGTTTAGCTTAGAAAGGGTTGACGAAATAAGCTTGGTTAGAGCTTATTAGTAGTCTTCTAGTGCTTAGGTATTGTCGGAGTTTATGGCGAGGTTTCTCCACCCACAAGGAGCGGCAAGAGCTAGCCGGAGGTCTTTCGGGGACTCATCCACCGACGGATGGGATCGTCCACCTTACGGACCGCCGTGGAGTAGGAGTCTTATCTCCAAACCACGTAAACGGTTTGTGTTAGCGTTTGTTTACTCGTGTTATTAGTATTTTCGCTTGCGCATGCTAACGTTATAGGAAGAGAACTGTGATCGAAGTGGGTGATCGGCTATTCACCCCCCTCTAGCCGTACGTCAAGGTCCCAACAGAATATACTAAGCCAAAGAAGGTAGATCCATGTTTATCTTCGTTTCATGAGCATTATGTTGCTAGTTCAGTGTTGTTAACTGATTCTCATCCTTTGTTGATTATAGATTCATGAGCAACGAACCATGTAGCTAGTGATCGAGCTACATACGTGAAGTACCTTTAAGTATCAACTGGCAATAAATGGATATATGTGGGAAACAATGCAGGGATTGAAGTCAAAGGAATTGACACTTACAAACTCAACCTTCGTGGTGGGCGTACCTTGTTTCTGCATGATCTCTTGTATGCTCCTGAGATACGATGGAATCTGATTTCCGTTAATAGTCTTCTTGATTTGGGTTATTGTATAAAATTTTACAGTCATAGTGTAGAACTGAGAATTAACTTTGTGTTAATAGGATATGGTTATGTATCGAATAGTTTCATGGTTCTTGATGCAGAATCAGATGTTAATTACGGAAATAATGGGTGTTCTTCAAACATTACTCTTACTAACGATGTTGATGTTAATAATGAAGTTTGGCATGTTAGATTGGAACATATAAGACAAGAAAGAATGAATAGATTAGTCAAAGAAGGTATGCTCAACACTCGTGCTAAAGTTGACTTGTCTATGTATGAGCATTGTCTTGCTAAAAAAGTTACTAAGAAACCATTGGACAAGACTATTAGGCTAAATCACCATTACAATTAATTCGTTTAGATATTTATGGTTCAATAAATGTGAAGGCTAGACATAGAAGTTTTTATTTCATTACATTTATTGATAACTTCACGCATTTTAGTCATGTATATTTGATTTCTTATAAATATGAAGTATTAGATTGTTTCAATTATTATTTTAACCAAGTTAAAAATCAATTGGAATGTAAGGTTAAAACCTTTCATACTGACCGTGAAGGAGAATATTTATCTGATCTGTCAAAATAACATAGAATAAGAAAGGGATTATCAAACAACTAACTATCTCTGGAACTTCACAGCAAAATGGAATTGCTGAAAAAAGAAATCGAACTCTTCTTGATATGGTTAACTCAATAATGGCTTAAGCTAATTTAACTATTTCCTATTTGGGAGATGCATTATTAGCTGCAACCTATATACTTAACTGAGTGTCTTCTAAATCTATTTTATCTACTCTATATAAATGCTAGACAAACAGAAAATCAAATTTGAGTAATCTGAGACTCGGGGGGTCACCTGCTTATGTTCATGATAAAACTCACAAATATGAAAAATTATGACCTAGGGGTAGAAAGTATATCTTTGTAAGATATTCTGATACTTCTAAGGGTTATGTTTTCGTTGATGAACAACAAAATAAAATCATCTCTGAAATAGAGTCGAGAGATGTTACTTTTCTCAAAACTGAATTCCCAACAAGAGGTAATGTTGATAAGATAATTCCTTTATTTGCAATAGAGGAGGAGGATAATGTTCCTTTATCAACAAATCAGGTATCACAGGGGTTGCCTGAATCTAGTCAACCTAGTGGAACTGAATTGCTAATGAATTAGTTAGTTTCTCAATAGTCTAACCTACGATGAAATGATGATCAGATTATTCCTTGGAGAAGGTTTGACATTGAGAATGAGGCATTAATAATTCTCTTAGTTGACGATGATGAACCACAGTCAAGGAAGCATTGAAATGTTCGGTTAAGGAGAAATGAAAAGTTACAATGGATGAGGAAATGGAGTCTATGAGAAAGAATTAAATTTGGGATTTAGTTGATCTTCCTCTGGGCCGAAAGGCCATTGGGAATATGTGGATTCTCAAAATTAAGAGGAAAATATATGGGTCGATTAATTGATACAAAGCTCATTTAGTTGCAAAAGATATACCTAAGTGGAGAGTATTGATTTTGAAAAGACATTGTCCCCAATTGTCAAGTTTATCGATACGTGTCATCCTAACTATATTAACACATTTTGACTTAGAATTACATCAGATGAATGTAAAAATGGTTTTCCGTAATGGTAATTTTGACAAGAAAGGTTACATTGCTGAAGGCCAAGAGAATAGAGGCTTAAGAAGTCTATATATGAGTTAAAGCAAGAGTTAAGATAATGGAACATAAGATTTAATGAAGTCATTTTATCTTATAGTTTCAAAATGATCAATGAGGATCATTGTATCTACCTAACAAAAGAAAAAAGAAAGTTTGTCATCTTATCATTATATATTGATGATATGCTAATAGTTGGAAATGACATAAAGTTTGTAATTAAAGTCAAATCATGGTTGTCATCACAATTTAACATAATAGATATGGGAGAAGTTATGTACATCTTAGGAGTGAACAGCATTAGAGATCGATTAAAAAGACTTTTGGGTTTGTCTCAAGAAGCTTATATCACTAAGATGCTACAACACCTTAATATATCATATTGCAACATTGAACAAACACTAGCAGCAAGAGGTAATGTTCTGACCAAAAGTATGTATCCCAAGACTTCTGAAAAGATAGCCGAAATGAAAAAAAAATCATATACTAGTGACATTGGTAGTTTGATGTACAGTATGTTGTGTACTCATCCTTTTATAAGTTATGTTGTCGGCTTAGTTAGCCATTTCAAATCAAACTCAGGATCAAGACATTGAAAAACGGTAAAAAGAATATTCAAATATCTCAAAGGGACAATTGATTATTATCTCTGCTTCCAAAGATCAAAGCTGAGCCTGAAGAGCTACACAAATGCAAATTGAGCAGGGGACTTTGATGAAAAAAAATCCACATCTGGCTATACCTTCTTCTTGAATGGTGGCGTGATCTCATGGAACAGCAAGAAACAGACTTGTGTAGTGCTATCGATAATGGAGGCTAAGTATGTGGCTTGTGCAGTGGCTGTATAAAAAGTTATCTGGTTAAGAAGGTTCTTGAAGCATCTGAAAATTGATAAGGACAGTGGGAGTCATGTTACAATATACTATGATAATGAAGCTTCTATTGCTTTTTCCAAGGATCCTAAATATTGTTGGAAACGGATGGCTAGAGAGGGGGGTGAATATATCCAATCTATTTGACTTTAAACACTTGCGAGGTTTCTGCACTCAACTTATCGTAGCACAGCGGAAGAAGCAAAAGAAAGGAAGCAGTGCAGTAAACAAAACAGAAATGAAAGCAAGCAAGAACAACTACCAAAGTCGCTAACAAGAGGGTTTACAAGGTTCGGGGATAACTTGCCCCTACTCCTTGGCGTGCCCTTAAGGTGGGCGATCCCTTGATCGTCGGCAGATCAAGCCCCAGTGTTCACCAGATATAACGCAACCTCATTCTCGGTGGAGAAACCTCTCCACAGCGTTTCAAACAAGGATATAGATTTAAGCTTAATGAAACACAGAGAAAAACTCTTACTCAGCACCTAGCAAGGACAAGAACACAGCGAGCTTATCCTGAGCTCCACCCAGCGACGATCTCACGCAAGGACTCCCTCCTTCGTGTCTTCTCACTGTTAGACTCCAAGCCCCTTGTTCTTTCCTCCCAGCACTCACGTAAGAGTTGGTTGCTTCTCGATTGCGGTTGCTTGCTCAAAATGATGAAGACTTCAGGAACACAGCAAGCAAGTTATGGAGAAACACAAGGCGCAGCAAGAACTTCAGCAAGCTCAACACAGAAAAACTGTCGAACACTTCTCTGCTTCAGCCGAAGTCTTCTTCTACTTTTTGTTTCTCCACCAAGCATCAGATGACACCATCCCTGCAGCTCCCAGCTGCTCATCTGCCAACGCTAGCTACCACTGAGCTATCCCTGGACTCCCTGAGCTTCCCTCAGCCAAGCTCCAGTCTCAGCTCCAGTCTGCAGCTCGGCCGTTGCAACCTGAGATGGAAAAACGGACAAACCTGCTCCAAGGAAAGCCTCCATTGACTTCTCCTTGAGTGTTTGAATCCTCCCCTATCACCTGCAGCTTAATCAGACTGTTAGAGCAGTAAATCACACAGTAAATCAAATATTAGAAGCAAACAGCAGCGAATCAGATACGATCAGACGCTCTGACCGCGTCTGACAGGGCAATTTGAATTAAAGTGATCGGTCACCGGACCGATCCAGGGCTTGTGGGTCGGTCACCAGACCGATCCACTGCTTCGCTGGGATTCCCAGCTCTCGCGGCTATACACACCTGATCGGTCACCCGACCGATCAGAGTGAAGCCTGATCGGTCACCAGACCGATCAGAGTGAAGCCTGATCAGTCACTTAGACCGATCAGGACAGATGAACAGTGATTTTTTAATCAAATCCTAAGTCCCTGATCGATCACCGGACCGATCCAGGGTCTGATCCGCAAGGGAACTCACTCACTATCCGCTCCCTGATCGGTCACCAGACCGATCAGGAGCAAGGCAGCAAGGAAGCAGCCTGCTCCCTGATCGGTCACCGGACCGATCAGGAGCCACACAGTAGGTTCCCAACCTCACTGTGCGCTCCCTGATCGGTCACCAGTCCAATCAGACATCGCTGGATTGGTCACCAGACCGATCCACGAAGGAGCAGCGTGACAATGTCCCTGATCGGTCACCAGACCGATCCAGGGAGTCAAACCCAGCCCTCCAAGCTAGGGTTTCATCCACCTTAGCCCTCCAAGCTAAGGATTTTTCCATCTAACTCTCCAAGTTGGGAATTTGCACCTAACCCTCCAAGTTAGGACTTTTCACCTAGCCCTCCAAGCTAGGACTTTTCACCTAGCCCTCCAAGCTAGGACTTTTCACCCAACCCTTCCGAGTTAGAACATCATCCAACCTAGCCCTCCAAGCTAGGCACCTGACCCTCTAAGCCAGGACTTTTTCACCTAATCCTCCAAGATGGGAATTTGCACCTAACCCTCCAAGTTAGGACTTTTCACCTAGCCCTCCAAGCTAGGACTTTTCACCCACCTCTTCCGAATTAGGACTTTTCATACACCTAGTCCTCCAAGCTAGGATTTTCAACACCTAACCCTCCAGATTAGGATTTACCAACACCTAGTCCTCCAGACTAGGATTTTCCATACCATGCCTGATCCCCGATCAGGACTTAATCATAATCAAACATCATCCACCTAAACTAAAATCGATGTCAACTCCAAAACAACAATCAGGGCCAGACTGCATCAACAAATATCACACTAAAGGCAAATATATAGAAATTAAATATAATTTTGTAAAGGATATTGTTGACAAGAAAAAGATAAGTCTTGAGTATATACCTACAAAAGTTATGCTTGCAGATCCTTTTACTAAGCCATTGAGTAAAGAGTCATTTCATGACATGTGAAGCCTTTGGGACTTCGCAAAATGTAACACATTATAAAGACCGTTATATTTATAAAATGTCAGATCTATTCAGTGTGGATGTATTTGTTACATTTGGATAGAAGTCTCGATGAGCATATTGGTAGGTTAAGACTAGTCCACTCACATGGACAATCATCTCTATTTGTTAAATATAAATAAAGGTAAGATTATTACTTATGAGACAGCTTATGTAACTGTGAATAGAGACATACTCATAAGTTAGGGTCGCCTTGATAATTGTATCAAGATGAGATCATTTATGTAATGATCGGAGTAAATAAATCCACTATTTACTAAACCTATTAAAGGCTAGATTGAAATTCATAAGTTGAATTGATGATTAGATATTAGGTATGTCTAAATCAAAATATGTACGATGTTAAATTTTGAGAAAAACATACACTCTTTTTAGTAAAGAGAAAAATATTATAGCATGTGATTCATATCATATGTGCTATAACGATAATAAGGCTAGTAGAAGAATGGATCTCTGTTTCTCTACTACGTGAGACCCTTGAGATTATAAGTTACTCTCAATCTTATCATAAGTTACTATTTAGTTGTTTACTTGAAGTTCTAATCAATGTCTGCTACTTAGCATATATCCTATTGGCTATGGGTGATTCGATATATGGAACATAATTAGGAAAACGACTAATTAGAATGAATAGATTCTAGCTAAAATCAATGATTAAAATTGATTTACATATGCGATATTATTTACTGGTTGACCAGTTACATTTTTTGTTAAGTACTTAAAATATAATTGTGAATAAATATATTGATAGGAGATGTTGAATATGCTCTCGACATAGTAATCATATAAGAGATTAGAGATGTTCATATTGATGTAAATAATTTAATTTAGAGTAAAGCAAATTATTGATATCTTAGATTCGTTTTATAGAACAACTAAGTTAAGTGTGACAACTTTTTTAGTAATGATTATTCAGCATACTTGCTGTCGCATAAATCATTTTCTCTAAAGTATGAATTGAATATTCTTACATAGTCTTTGTGAATTTCTTGCATAGTCTTTGTGACTAAATGATCTTTATGGATTGACTTGGATGAGTGGGAGATGTTGGAGTTAAAAGGATTAAAAGCAATCCTTCATATTCTTAACTGCTGGAGTTAAGAGGGTTAAAAGCAACCCTTCATAATCTTAACTCTGGGAAGAAGAAAGGGCAGCGTCCCTTCACCTTCTTCATCCCCTCTTATAAAAGTGTGTCCAAGACAATCAAAGATACAACAAGCACATGATAAGTTCATCGCAAGAGCAAGAGGTGAGAACGAGAGGTTCTCGTCTAGTAGCGGCGGGGATTTAGTTTGTGTAATTGCTGAGAAGTGTTCGTCGTCATAACCTTCTCGCCGATAGCGAGTTCTCTAGTTTCTTCTTCAAAGATCACTATAAGTGTTTAGATTTACCAAACTCATTTTTGTATGCATGTTTTAAAATAACAACAGAATATTCACAATTGCATGGCAAACGAAAAGAAACAATCATTGTTGCAACAGGGCCGACAATCTTAATCTTGCTCTTGATGGGACCGGCATCACCGTAGGAGGGACGCCTTTGCCACCGTCACTTTCTCTATATGTTGCCCCCACTTGATGCATCCAATTGTTAAATATTGGAAATTGGAGGGCAAAAGGACTTAAAAATCAAAATTTAGGGGCTTAGTTTTGATTGTTAAAAGATGGAGGGCCTTTTATAATCTTGCCTAAATTATAAATTATTGTTTTTCTTTTGTTTTTTTTCATTCTTTTCCTCATCACACGATACCTCGCCCTCTTATTTTCGCCCGACGTCGTAGCCTTACGGTTCCTCTCAATGCGGAAATCGTTTCCTCCCGATTGTCTGCACCGCAACCTCTCTTCAAGCGAGCCCTCTTTCGAGTCCTCTTCATCACGCAACTCATCTGTGCTATTTCCCCTCTCTTCCTTGATCCATCGGCCAACGCCAACAACCCTTCTACTAGGTAAGGTTTTGCAATTCGCACGTTGTTTTCTTAGCTTGGTCATCGCGTGCGATTGTTGATGATACGCCATGCTCTGTTGCAGATTTCCCTTAACCCTCGGCGAGGACAGTTCACCCGATTCCTCCGGCAAAGGAGAAGGCTCGTGTGCGGCACAAATCCGGGTAAGGTTACAAGTATTTAGGTTTGATTTTTGATGATACTGAGTTCTTGAGTGGTTGCTGGCTTTCATTGGATCGGAACTGAGGAGGAAGAAGATCAACAGGTGTGCTAGTTCCAGTAAGATCTTAGTTTTTTCGGCTTGCAATTGCTTAGCTTAGTATAGATCGGTGGTAATTTGGTTAGATTGGTTCTGCTCTTTTTGTTTTGGGGTGGTGCTACGCAAATACAAGGTTGATGTAGGGCAGTTTTTCACCCTGTTTGGAAAGGAAGGAATTGGAATTCCTTTGGGAATTGGAATTCAATTCCCTCCTTTGATAACAATTTTTAGGAAGGAATTGAATTCCAATTCCTTTCACACCCCCCAAAATAAATCAGACCTCTTTGGGTCTGATTTGGGAAGAGAATTCCCTTCCAAATTTTAAATTACTAATTTACCCTTCTTGATAAAACAAATCAGCACCTTTTCGGACTGCTGCAACCCCCCTGCTCGCTGCTCTGAGCCGTTTCGGACTGCGCTAAACAAAGAAGAATTTTATTTTTCATTTTGCTTGATGATCTTCATTTTGCTTGAAGGATAAAATGGTAAAAGTATAACAATTGATTTCAATTCTGATTGATTCCAAACATGAGAATTCAATTCAATTCTGTTGTTTACTAATTCATTCCAAACATGAGAATTGGAATTCAATTCCGGATGGACCGGAATTGAATTCCAATTCCTTACTTAAAAGGTTTCCAAACAGGGTGTTTGTGATTCTTTTGATTCTGTTGTCTTTGTGAATTGGGACTTGCCGTGGGGTTCCCTGTTGGGTTTTGGGAGCTTTGTTCTTGTGTGGAGATGGGGGTTAGTGTATTAATTGTGTATAGACTTGGTGTTTGATAATAGGAAGATGCTAGTGTTGTTTGGATTTAAGGTTTACTGTCACAGATCTGTTTTTTAAGTTGAATTCTATTCGAATTAATTCGATCTTGGGGTTTGATTGTAGTTTAGTTCTTGACCTTGTGATATGATCACCGGTTGATACGGTGTAGGTCAAAGTGGATTAATCTTGTGTTCTTGAAAGGTGGATTTTGGAGTTTGATGAGGGTTCTGCATAGTTGTTGTTTGTTCTTGGTTGCTTGTCAGTTCACTGTGCATTTCATTGTCGTGAGCTACACCAATTTGGAATTGATTCTTGTGTTAGGTTAGATTTTAGCTTTGGTGATTGATTGAGTTTTGGGTTGGGTCGTAGGAGTTCCTAGGGTTAATACAAGAATTAACCAATAACCTAATTATGATAATTAGGTTGAGAAGTATTTTTAGATTTTTTTAATTAAGTGGATGTTGTAATTAGGATTTATCCTAATTTTGTTTATAGCTAAACTTTGTCCTTGATACAGGACTTTGATCGAATTCGTGCGTTGATCGTGAAGGGATTCTCTTCGATATTATACGTCATTTACGAGGTTACTTGTATTCTGTAGTTATTGATCTTAAATGCATGGATATTCTATTATTTGAGTATGATATTTATCTTAAATCTATTCTACTTGTATTTCCTGCTTGAGACTTTTCTTTGTTTGACCTTTGAGTAAAAATCAAAGTTTTCAGTTACACAGTCACAACTTTTGTTTTCTGTTTTAAGAGTACCGCTTGTACGTGTATACTTTAGAACATTCATATGACCCATCTAGGGTTTTGTCGGCATTAGATATACCCTACCCAGTAGATTAGTTGCATATTTATTTATTATGGTATTGATTAGGTTTATGTGTTTTGTATTGATTGCATGATGGTTGACTTGATTGAGATTAAGTATGTTGATATCATGTACCATGTTATATTTTTGCATGTTGACGGTTATCGGCTTCCTTGTGGTATATCCGTCGTCAGTCATATAGTGGTCTACCCACTCAACCACTTGGGGTAGTGATAGTTATCAGAGTGTGAGCAGTGCTTCTCTCAACCACTCAGGGTTGGTGGTACTTGATGGAGTTGTAGTCGGTAGTGACACCCCCCATTGTTTACGAGGGCTAGGTAGACCCATGGGGTTAAAGGTCACACTCTCCCTTGTTCTTAGGGATTAGAGGTACACTCCCCCTTGTTCCTGAAGTGGAGGTACACTCCTCCTTGGGTCTTTGATTGAACGGTTACGCTCATCTTTTTCTTGGGGTTCAAGATTGAGATTTTTCTCCCAGGGATTGAAGTGATTCTCCTAGCATCCTGTCCACTGGCTGCTCAAAGGAGATGGTTGTGCGAGTGTGTATAGTTGTCACAGCCCTTGCCTAGTCGACCACACAGATGTTATGTGATGGTTGTTAGATGTGACGACCCCTCTTAACCTTAACTTCTCTCCCTTAAAGCGGACGTCACTTTTACTTAACCTTAACTTTACCTTATTCTTAGCCTTAGGTTACAACTACTTGACTTCCCTTAACTTGCTCTGATTTTTTTTTCTTTTAAAAAAAAATTTCATTTTATTTGCTTTGCAAGGATTTGACCCTAGACCTCTTAGTTGTAAAACTAAAGCACTAACCATCTGCCCTACAACACTTTCTTTTCAATGGTACCAGTCGACTGATAGATAGCCAGTCGACTAGTATCGGCCACAGAAACTTTCTGTGCCCGGCACCAGTCGATTGGCATCATGGCAGTCGACTGGTGCATTGAACAGAAGGTTCTGTTCGATATCGCAGTTGACTGGTTCTGAACCAGTCGACTGGCACGCCTGAAAAACCTGCATTTCAGATCTGAAAACCATTTCCAAAAATCCACAAATCATATACTTTCAAGACATACAATGAAACAACTCCAAATCTAAACTCCATACTAGTTTTATAAGCATCTTAACAACTCAAAACGAATCCAATAACTTGAAATTAGGATTTCTACGAAATTTAACAAACTTATCAAAACACATGCAATCTCTACTAACTTTGTACCCAACTTTGACTCCATGTAAAGTTTAAATAAGGTGATCCATCCTACCAATCCAAAACATCAACCATGAGTTTCTATAAATCAAAATGCCTCTAAGACTTATCCCAAAGATCTCTTCCACGGCTCCGCCGCCACTGAACATCAATGCAAGTCCCGTTCGCCTCCATAGCTTATGCTTTTTCTTTACCTTTATCTGCAATAGAAGGAAATGCAACTAATAAGCGAATTGCTTAGTAAGTAAATCCTAACTCACAAATCCATACGATAAATGATAAACATGCCCTTTCCAAAGAATGCTTGCTTCAAAATACATGCACTTGGAAATATTTGCACATGGGAACTTTCATACACTTATCATGCTCAATCATGCTTGAAAACATTTACTAGCATCAAAACACTTGCAAACTTAACATGCTCATGATTTCTTTTGAAACTTACTAATGATACATTTCCATACTTTAAAACACTAACTTCTTTGCTCTTTCTCTTTAACATGCTTATAACATAACCATGTCAACATACATAACCAAAAACATGCACTCAAGGAAATTGAAACACTTACATATACTCATATACTTCAAAATAATAATCAACTTTCTCAGGCCTTGACACTGTACCATGGTATCAATGTACCAATGCGCGCATCCCTAATAGGTTTCGGGGTAGCTAGCCACCGCACCCTATTAGAGCTTCCTTCTAACTTTCTGTGGGCCTCTCATTTGCCCGGTACATGTCACTTTACAAAAGTAAAATACTTTCTTACTCAATATGCTTATACTTATCAAGCTATCTTTCTTTTTGCATAAATTTTGCACTACAAACTTTACCTTTCTTACTTGGAACTTTCATCGAGCACCTTGCGTGCCCTTAACCCAAAACTCATTTTTGGGACTTTCAAGAATTTAGTCTTATCATACTTAGGTCACACAACCAAAACTTAATCAAAACCAAGTTCTAAGTTAATAAACATGTTCTCTTTATAAACTTAAGACACGCAATTAGCATAAACTTAAAACATGCACTTAGATCATAAAATCAAGGTTCTACATCGGAAACGACATAACGGAAACTACTTCTATTGCAGGTGAGTGATCTACTTACCCTTTTCTTGATGAAAACTCACTAAATAGAGGTAAAAACCCTAGCGTAGGACTCCTTTCCTCTTCCTTGCGAGAACTTCCACTCCTTGGCCCTAGGGGAGGAACCCTAGGTTCTTTACTCAAGAGGAAGAAGAAGAAGAAGGGAGAAAACTATGGCTTTCTCCTTGTTTTCGCAGCCTCCCTCGTCCTCTATTTTCGCGCAGCCACAAAACCTAATCGGGGACTTAACGTGACTTAAGCGGAAGTTTAAATACCTCTTCATGAAAAAGCCTTACTCAACTATAACATTAATTCGCTTCATCCTTTTCTGTGCTTGATACCCTTGCCCTGCTGGTTACCCTAACTCACTTAAGGCCTTGCTTTGCCCTGTGGTCGCGGATCAAACCCCGCCCGACCCCTTATTTTTTTTCTTTTTATTTTAATCCGAAAAATGCTATAAAATTCAGAAAAATTCCTAATAATTCACGAAAATATTGGGTGTTACAATCCTCCCTACCTTAGAAAAAGTTCGTCCTCGAACTTAGAACAGCTCTGGATACCTTTGCCTCATGCTATCTTCTGATTCCCAAGTTGCCTCTTCATACTTCTGATTCAGTCATAAGACTTTTACTAGTGGTACCACTTTGTTCCTCAGCTTCTTATCTGCTCGATCTATTATCTGAATAGGTCGACTTTCATAACTGAGATCTTCTTGAACTTGTACCATCTGTGGCTCAATCACTTGGTTGGCATCTGGGATATGCTTCTTTAGCATTGAGACATGGAACACATTGTGTATTGCTGACATCTTTGCAGGTAGCTCCAACTCATAAGCTACTTTGCCAACTCTTTTTGTCACTAGGTAGGGTCCTATGTATCGAGGACTTAGCTTGCCTTTCTTACCGAATCTCATTACACCCTTCATAGGAACTACTTTGAGGAAAACTGTATCCCCAACTTCAAATTCTAACGGTCTACGGCGTACATCGGCATAACTCTTTTGCCTACTCTGAGCAGCTTCTATTCTCTGGCGGATGCTCTTTATAGCTTCTGTGGTATCATCTATAAGGTCAGTCTGAGACCCCATTTCTTTCTTCTCACTACCTTCATACCAACAGAGGGGAGATCTACACTTCCTACCATAAAGAGCTTCATAGGGTGTCATACCAATAGTGGCTTAGTAACTGTTGTTGTAGGCAAACTCAGCTAAACATAAATATTTGCACCAACTGCCTTTGAAATCTAATGCACAAGCTCTGAGCATATCTTCTAGAATTTGATTCACTCTCTCTGTTTGTCCATCAGTCTGGAGATGAAAAGTTGTGCTAAACTTCAGTTTGGTGCCTAGTGCTGTCTGTATGCACTCCCAAAAGTGTGAAGTGAAACGACCATCCCTATCAGAGATAATGGTCTTCGGGACTCCGTGTAGTCGGATCACTTCTTGCACATATAACTGGGCTAACTTTTCAATCGAGTAAGACATTCTGATTGCCAAGAAGTGGGCAGACTTGGTCAATCTGTCTACTATCACCCAAATAGCGTCATAGCCATTAGTTGTCTTTGGTAGACCAACTATGAAATCCATGGCTATGTCTTCCCATTTCCACTCTGGAATTTGAATGGGCTGTAGGACACCTCCTGGTCTCTGATGTTTTGCTTTAACTCTCTAACATGTCAAGCAGGTGCTGACATACTTAGCTATGTCTCTCTTCATCCTTGACCACCAAAATCTTCTTCTCAAATCCTGGTACATCTTAGTGGAACCAGGATGCATTGAGTAGGGAGTTCCATGGGCTTCTTCAAGAATCTTCTTTCTCAGCTCTTCATGATTGGGGACACATAAACGGTCACCATAGTAGAGTATCCCACTGTCAGATACTCTAAACTCTTTACTCTCTCCTTCTTGCATCTCTTGCTTGATCCTTTGGATATTAGAATCCTCAGCTTGCTCTTTCTGTATCTCTTCAAGCAAAGTTGACTCTAGTGTCAATAGAGCTAGCTGCCCATAAATGATCTCAACTCCATAATCTACTATTTCCTTCTGTAATGGTGGTGATAATGTTGACAAGGACATCAAGGTGGCACAAGTCTTTCTACTTAGTGCATCTGCTACTTTATTTGCCTTACCAGGGTGGTAAAGGATCTCACAGTCATAATCCTTCACTATCTCAAGCCACCTTCGCTGTCTCATATTGAGGTCTTTCTGAGTGAAGAAATATTTCAGACTCTGGTGATCTGTATAAATCTTGCACTGCACTCCATACAGATAATGTCTCCATATTTTTAGAGCGAAGACTACAGCTACCAACTCCAGATCATGAGTGGGGTAATTCTTTCATAATCTTTGAGTTGCCTGGAAGCATAAGCTATGACTTTGCCTTCTTGCATAAGTACGGCTCCAAGTCCTAGCTTTGATGCATCACTGTATATATCAAAGCTCTTATCACCTTCGGGTATTGTAAGAATAGGAGCGCTTGTCAGTCTCTTCTTCAACTCAAGAAAACTCTGCTCACAGTCTTCAGTCCACTCATACTTCTTATTCTTTCTGGTAAGGGCTGCAAGTGGAGAAGTTATCTTTGAAAAGTCCTCTACAAACCTTCTGTAGTACCCTGCTAAACCCAGAAAACTTCTGATCTCACTAGCATTCGTTGGCCGACTTTAGTTACTAACTGCTTCAATCTTGGCTGGGTCTACCATAATGCCTTCTTTGGAAATGATGTGGCCTAGGAATGCCACCTGGTCAAGCCAAAACTCACACTTTGAGAATTTGGCGTACAGCTCCCTCTGGTGTAAGGTCTGCAACACTATCTTCAGGTATTCTTCATGTTCTTCCTAAGTCTTTGAATACACTAGGATATCATCAATGAAGACAATGACGAACTTGTTAAGAAAGTCCTTGAACACTCTATTCATTAGATCCATAAACGTCGCAAGGGCGTTTGTCACTCCAAAGGGCATGACCACAAACTCGTAGTGCCCATATCTTGTACTGAAAGCAGTCCTTGGCACATCACTCTCCTTCACTTTGAGTTGATGGTAACCTGATCGCAGATCTATTTTGGAGAACACCGTGGCTCCCTTCAACTGATCGAATAAATCATCTATCCTTGGTAAGGGATATCTGTTCTTGATGGTTACCATATTCAAGGCTCGATAATCTATGCACATTTGCATGGATCCATCTTTCTTCTTGACGAACAACACAGGAGCTCTCCAAGGTGAATGACTAGGGCGGATGAAACCCTTGTCGAGCAGCTCTTGTAACTGTTCTTGCAGCTCTTTCAGTTCTGCTGGTGCCATGCGATAAGGTGCCTTTGAAATTGGGTTGGTTCCGGAACCAACTCAATTTCAAATTCAATTTCTCGATTGGGAGGGAGTCCTGGTAGCTCTTCAGGAAACACCTCCGGATAGTCACAGACTACCCTCACTTCCTCTTTCTTTAATCCTTCTCTTTGACTTGCATCTACTACATGAGCTAGAAAACCAGAACACCCCTTCTCTAATATTCTCTGAACTTGTAAGGTAGATAAGAACCTTTTTGTCTTTCTCTTTGGGTCTCCAATAAACTCAAATGGAGGTTCTGCTTCGGGTGTGAACTTGACTTTTCTTTTGCGGCATTCATTAGAGGCACTATACTTGCTCAAGAAATCCATCCCTAAAATGATTGAAATTCTTCATCTCAAGGACTACTAAATCACTGTAGAGCTCTCGGTTGGAAATTTGAATTAATACAGCTCGTAGCCACTGAGTAGATGTCATGACCTCTCCCGAAGGTAAGGTTGTTAAGAACTTCATCGTTCAACATTTCTGGTGGCCTTTGTACTGTTTAAGTAGTGCTCAGTGATCAAAGCACTACTTATCAGTTCTTCGGAGGGTTGCGGCCTCTTAACACCGCTGGCCACATTTAACGCTATCTCAGGCCTTCACATTTTCAACATTAGCCTGACTCTTTCTTTTTCAGTGCTAACTAGCTCTGGGCACAGATGAGCTAACCGCTTAAACATCTTCACTGCTTCATCCACGGATAGTTCTCCTTGTCTGGACTCCATGAATTCATCATAGTGCTTGTTGGTTACTCGCATGTGAAAGTATTCTTCGAAGAACTCAGTCTCGAAGTCGGCCCATGTCATCTGGCTGACATTTCTCTTGGCCTTGACTCTCTCCCACTATATTCTAGCATCTCCCGTAAGACAGAAAAATACACACTTTATCTTCTCTACTTCAGGTCAGTCCAGTAGCTCTACTATGCTTTCTAAAGACTTGAACCATGCTTGAGCATCCCATAGTTCGGTTGTGCATGAGAAGTTCCCTGTCTTCAATATCTGCCACTAGATGAGGTATACTTCTTGCCTTACCCCCCCCCCTTGCCGGGACTATAGATGTAACCGATGAGTCTCCGGTCACAACTGGTGCCACTACATATTCTCCACCAGCAGGGTAATGGGAGTGGACTGCAAGTTAGCCATCATGGCGGCAATAACTTGCTGTTATTCTGCTAACTGTCTCAATAACTGCGCTACCACCTCTAAAAGATTTGGTGGTGGTACTGACTCTGCCTCTTGCCCTTTAGGAGCTCGCTCCTCGTTTTGGGTCTTTCTAGACGTTCTCTTGCCATTCTCTTACTCTATAGTGTAAAGAAAATAAAAGCTCATTATCTATTACTAACTTACTTCATTATCTCCATGCACATATTAGCATATAATAATACTAATATACTTCCTTATCATCATGCACTTACTGATACTGGCAGCAATAATGAAAAGCATACAAAACTACAACATATGAACTTCTTACTTGGCAGGTGGCAGGATTGATGCTTGATGTCAGTGTGGCGGAAGGGTGGGAACTTGCTCTGATACCACTCTGTGACGACCCCTCTTAACCTTAACTTCTCTCCCTTAAAGTGGACGTCACTTTTACTTAACCTTAACTTTATCTTATTCTTAGCCTTAGGTTACAACTACTTGACTTCCCTTAACTTGCTCTGATTTTTTTTTCTTTTAAAAAAAATTTCATTTTATTTGCTTTGCAAGGATTTGACTCCTATACCTCTTAGTTGTAAAACTAAAGCACTAACCATCTGCCCAACAACACTTTCTTTTCAATGGTACCAGTCGACTGGTATCGGCCACAAAAACTTTCTGTGCCCGGTACCAGTCGACTGGCATCATGGAAGTCGACTGGTGCATCGAACAGAAGGTTCTGTTCGATATCGCAGTCGACTGGTTCTGAACCAGTCGACTGGCACGCCTGAAAAACCTGCATTTCAGATCTGAAAACCATTTCCAAAAATCCACAAATCATATACTTTCAAGACATACAATGAAACAACTCCAAATCTAAACTCCATACTCGTTTTATAAGCATCTTAACAACTCAAAACGAATCCAATAACTTGAAATTAGGATTTCTACGAAATTTAACAAAGTTATCAAAACACATGCAATCTCTACTAACTTTGTACCCAACTTTGACTCCATATAAAGTTTAAATAAGATGATCACATCCTACCAATCCAAAACATCAACCATGAGTTTCTATAAATCAAAATGCCTCTAAGACTTATCCCAAAGATCTCTTCCACGGCTCCGCCGCCACTGAACATCAATGCAAGTCCCGTTCGCCTCCATAGCTTATGCTTTTTCTTTACCTTTATCTGCAATAGAAGGAAATGCAACTAATAAGCGAATTGCTTAGTAAGTAAATCCTAACTCACAAATCCATACGATAAATGATAAACATGCTCTTTTCAAAGAATGCTTGCTTCAAAATACATGCACTTGGAAATATTTGCACATGGGAACTTTCATACACTTATCATGCTCAATCATGCTTGAAAACATTTACTAGCATCAAAACACTTGAAAACTTAACATGCTCATGATTTCTTTTGAAACTTACTAATGATACATTTCCATACTTTAAAACACTAACTTCTTTGCTCTTTCTCTTTAACATGCTTATACATAACCATGTCAACATACATAACCAAAAACATGCACTCAAGGAAATTGAAACACTTACATATACTCATATACTTCAAAATAATAATCAACTTTCTCAGACCTTGACACTGTACCATGGTATCAATGTATCAATGCGCGCATCCCTAATAGGTTTCGGGGTAGCTAGCCACCGCACCCTATTAGAGCTTCCTTCTAACTTTCTGTGGGCCTCTCATTTGCCCGGTACATGTCACTTTACAAAAGTAAAATACTTTCTTACTCAATATGCTTATACTTATCAAGCTATCTTTCTTTTTGCATAAATTTTGCACTACAAACTTTACCTTTCTTACTTGGAACTTTCATCGAGCACCTGCGTGCCCTTAACCCAAAACTCATTTTTGGGACTTTACAAGAATTTAGTCTTATCATACTTAGGTCACACAACCAAAACTTAATCAAAACCAAGTTCTAAGTTAATAAACATGTTCTCTTTATAAACTTAAGACACGCAATTAGCATAAACTTAAAACATGCACTTAGATCATAAAATCAAGGTTCTACATCGGAAACGACATAACGGAAACTACTTCTATTGCAGGTGAGTGATCTACTTACCCTTTTCTTGATGAAAACTCACTAAATAAAGGTAAAAACCCTAGCATAGGACTCCTTTCCTCTTCCTTGCGAGAACTTCCACTCCTTGGCCCTAGGGGAGGAACCCTAGGTTCTTTACTCAAGAGGAAGAAGAAGAAGAAGGGAGAAAACTATGGCTTTCTCCTTGTTTTCGTAGCCTCCCTCGTCCTCTGTTTTCGCGCAGCCACAAAACCTAATCGGGGACTTAATGTGACTTAAGCGGAAGTTTAAATACCTCTTCATGAAAAAGCCTTACTCAACTATAACATTAATTCGCTTCATCCTTTTTTGTGCTTGATACCCTTGCCCTGCTGGTTACCCCAACTCACTTAAGGCCTTACTTTGCCCTGTGGTCGCGGATCAAACCTCGCCCGACCCCTTATTTTTTTTTCTTTTTATTTTAATCCGAAAAAATGCTATAAAATTCAGAAAAATTCCTAATAATTCACGAAAATTATTGGGTGTTACATTAGATTAGTATGTAGGGGTGACTCATGTCATTACATCATTTGTATACGATACATCTTGCATTTGGTTGAGCTATGATTGTTGCATTTGATTAATATATATATATATATATGGATTTGATTTGCATTTATTACTTAATCTAGATTTGCTCAATAGTATAAGTAGCTTATTGATTTGGTATAGAATTTATGATCATGCCCCACAAATTTTATGGATTATCAGGTATGTTTATATATTTTATTTTGCTCTTATTTCGGAAACAACATACTTTGTTTCTACCTACTTGATTTATATTTACACTATGCATTTATCTATCTATTATACCCGTAGAGATTGAGCATGAACTCACCACCCCCTTGCCTTTATTTGTGTTTCATGTAGTTGATAGCTACGTCTCATGCTGCCAAGAGAGGATCCAACTACCAGTCCTTACACGTCATTTGCGTTGGTTTGGTATTTTGGAGGTATTATCATATTGCATTTATACTTGTGGTCATTGTTATTTATGGATCGTACATTTGTGTACCCCAGAGGAGCTTGTGGCGATATTTTCATGTCGTAAGTCATGCTGGCATGCATCTTTGGGTAAGTTTGGGTATATTTGAGTTGCATTATTTTTTTTTTGTTTTGTTATTGCTATCAGTCGTGTTGGTTGTGCCTATATGTGTGGTTGAGATGTGTATTTATATTAGATTTATATTGTCTGTCGTAAAGGGGAGATATTGTTCAATTTTCGAGCAAGCATGGGCCTCTGGGGTATAATCCGTACATTTTTTGTTAAATACTTAAAATTTAATTGTGAATAAATATATTGATTGGAGATATTGAATATGCTCTCAACATAGTAGTTATACGAGGGATTAAATATGTTTATATTGATGTAAATAATTTGATCTAAAGTAAAGATAAGTTATTGATATCTCAAATTCGTTCTATAAATAAACTAAGTTAAGTGTGACAACTTTCTTAGTAATGATTATTCAACGTATTTGCTATCGTATAAAATATTTTACCTAAAATATAAATGGAATGTTCTTATATAATCTTTGAGACTTTCCTGCATAGTCTTTGTGACTAAATGATCTTTATGGATTGACTTAAACGAGTGAGAGATGTTGAGGTTAAGAGGATTAAAAGCAACCCTTCATAATCTTAACTCCTGGAAAAAGAAGGGGTAGCGTCCCTTCACCTTCTTCATCTCCTCTTATAAAAGTGTGTCCAACACAATCAGAAGATGCAGCAAGTGCATGATAAGTGCATTGCAAGAGCAAGAGGTAAGAATAAGAGGTTTGTCTAGTAACAGCTAGGATTTGGTTTGCGTAATTGCTGAGAAGTGTTCGTCGTCATAACCTTCTTGTCAACGGCGAGTTCTTAAGTTTCTTCTCCATCCTCCCTGCACTGACAGCACAAGACAAAGTCGACACCAACTCAAAGTCAGAAACAGAATCGGAGCAAAGCAACGGATTGATCTCTCTCTCTGAAAAAGACTGACTCACAATAAGTGGTTATTCCAAGCTCAAATTGTATGATTTAATCTCTATCTATCTCACAAGTTGGCTAAGTCCAACGTCGAGTTAAGTCCTTCCAAAAGGAGCTTAAAGTCCTTAAGGAGGAGGTTAACTCGAGTCCCCTAACTGAGCCAGTTCAGGGAGGAACCTCAACTCAAGTTCAACAACTTGACGAAGAGAATTTCTCTCTAAAAACTTAAGTCAAGGAACTCAGAGAAGCCTTAGAATAGTTTACACTGGGTTCCAAGAATCTTTATATGATTCTTGGAAAACATAAAGTTGTTCTTAACTGATCTGGACTTGGATTTAAATATAACTGCTATATAGATTGTACTATTCAATTGTGAACCGTATTAGCACTCGAGTCCAAGCATGGGTCCCAAAATTGAGCTTGACTAATCAAGCTGGATCAAATCACTATTAGATCCCCAAGGATCAAATTCACTACATAAATAGACCATATTGAGGTGTTGATCCAGGGAGAGCCAGTAGAAAGACCATTTCCATTATTAGATGAACTTTGCAGGCTTCCCTGATTGTTTGATTGCATGTTTATTTAATTTTTGAAAATTGTTATGCTTAAGGATTAGAAATGGTTAGTCAAGGACCAAGACTTGTTTGAAACTTGCACAACCTATAATTAGGGTGAGGCGAGTTGATAGTACGTTAGGAAAGTCTGTCTAAGGAGTCAAGTAGGATAAGACGTACCCTATTTGGTCTTTTTAGCCCAGTGGAACTAGCCGAAATTGTTGGGGCAATCTATCGACAGGAGTGACCATGCATTTCACCCTTGTGTTTGATAGGTGTATTTGAGTGTGCAGGTTTGCAGGATACACATGAACTTAGCTGGACGACTTCGGGACCGGTGAACGATGGCATGGGGAGACGAGTCATGGGCTTGCATGCATCCGAGGGACCGTGGACAAAGCAGGGGCGATGAGCCGAGGGAAGCACACTTTGAGGCATACGCGAAGGATGACATGGGGAGATGAGTCATGGGCTTGCATGCATCCGAGGGACGAGAGCCAAAATCGAAGAAGGCTTGAAGGCAACAGGTCGAGGCTGCTGGAAGTAGGAATGATGAGCCGAGGGAAGGGCACTTCGAGGCATACGTGAAGGATGGCATGGGAGACAAGTCGTGGGCTTGCATGCATCCGAGGGACAAGAGCCAAAGTCGAAGAAGGCTTGAAGACAACATGTCGAGGCTGCTGGATGAAGAGTCAGCTAAGTCGTGAGGATTCGAGTGCTGAGAGAATTGTACTAGAGAATGAAAATCCTAGAGTTCGAGTGCTGAGAGAATTGTACTCGGGAAGGGGAAATCCTAGGAAAAATCCTAGGTTCGAAGAAGTCTCCACGTCAAGAATTGAGGGGGAGGAAAGATCATCCTCAATGTCGGAGCAAGAAGAAGTGACCACCTCCATCAAAGCAAAGTCAAAGAATCACATAATTTGCTTTGGGTGCAATCAAAAGGGACACTACAAGGACAAGTGTCCATTGGGTAACAAAAAGGAGATAAACCCTAAACCCGAGTCAATTTCTTCAAAAACTAACATGGGGTGTAGGGATGGTGTGAAGAAGGAGAAAAAGCATATAAGGTGCTTCACATGTGGTGAGCTAGGACACTACCACACCAAATGCTCAAGAAAAGAAGAATTCAAGAAATTGGAGCATTTGAGAAAATGGGAGAGGAAGGAGAAGAAGAAAAGCTCACATCAAGGGGGAGCTACAAGGGTAAGGAAGGTAATCCCTAACTTTAGATGTAATTCAAAAACCTCCATGCATGTTAGAAATAATGAAAATCATTTACCCATGCATAATTTTGGTTTTAGATATCATGATAAAAATAGGGTTAATATTACATATTAAAACCTAGGGAATGCATACATCATGATAAACCTAGAACCTTTAGACCTAAAGACTAAGACATAAATCCCAAGAAGGGGAGACATATGCCTAGGAAGGTGGGTAGGTCTAGGAGTGTCCAAGGTGAATATGTTGATTCTATGTTTGAGAACCTAAAAAGGGAAAATCAAGCTTTGAGGGCAAAACTTGATAAATTAGAGAAAACCCTAAATAGATTCACTATTGGATCTAAGGGTTTAGGTATGGTGTTGGGCAGTCAAAACCCCGACAATGATAGATCGGGTCTAGGGTACCGATCTAAGTCCTCCAATGCTATGGAGAAGTCATATGCAAGGGTGTCATATGACTATGGCAAGGGGAAGACCAAGAATGGCAAGGGAAAGCCATTTAAAGGAAAAAAGAAGAACTTAACCAAGGACAAGGTGTTTAAGGTTAAGAAGGTTAAGTTTGTAGCCCAAGAATCACCGGAGGTACACCGGTGTGGTCTTGTGTTTGTAGAAGAGTCACCTAGGGAGGTGGCTAAGGCTAAGAGCTCAAAGAGGAGCTCTAGGAGCCAAGTTGGGACCCATGGTCAATGAATCTCGGGAGGATTTCTCCCGGAAGTCTAGATGGACCATGGAGTGTGCCAAAGGATGTAGAGACGGATTTAAGTCTCAATCCTAGGGATTTGACACATTAGGTTTGAGTATCAATGCATAAAATATAACATTGGGGTCATATTGCATGGAAGTTAGTTTTTGATGTGTAGATGTCATATAAACCAATGCTAGGGATGCATTGTGGTGTGGTGTGGTATAGGCAGAGACATCAAGAGGAGATCAAAACTAGGACTTTAGGTCCAGGTTTAATACCATTTAGATAGTTTTGAGTTTTGTGTCAATCTTGGGATGGGTGATAGATACATTTTCAAATGTATTTTTCCCAAGTAGATATGGGTGTCACAAATCTCTCCACAAATTTTGAGAATTTTTGGAGATTTGAGGAATTTTTGGTGCATTTCTGAAATTGGGTCAGAAATGTTAAAAATATAGGGTATCAGTCGACTGCCCCAAGGGCAGTCGACTGAACTCTCTGTGGGTTTACGGTTTGAAGGCACCAGTCGACTGGTAACTGTCACAGTCGACTGATATAGGCTGAAACTATTTTTCAACAATCAAAAAGTGTCGTAATTATGTAAAACAAGTGTATAATCTTATGGGGGTTAATACACTTTATTTATAATCATTAGAGGTTAAAGGATCTAATAAGAGGGAAATTGTTGGAGTCCTTTTGATGTGTGGCAAAGGGGGAGAAGTGTTAGGTTTAAGAGGGAAACCAAACACGTCTTTGCAAGAAATCCTAGGTCAAGGGGGAGCTTAGGTAAAGGGGGAGCATTGTTGCTCATTTGTTGGCAAAAGGGGAACCTTGGAGAAGTTCTTGAAAAGCCTTTGTAAGACCAATGTAGAGGAGCTTTGGAGAGGTTTTAAAAAACCCGATTTGGTAAAAATTCTAACTCTTGGGGAGGTTAGGTGTGGGGATGCCTTGTGATAGGATCCATGCAGGTTTGCATTGCATATGCACTGGCGGTATAAGTCCAAGGTGAAGTCTTGACAACGTAAGTCCAAATAGTTGTTAGCATTGTATTTGCTATTTGTTTTTCCTAACTTAAATGTCTTGCCAAACATCAAAAAGGGGAAGATTGTTGGGGCAATCTATGGTTCGGAGTGACTATGGGTTTTGATGTTTGGGCAAAGGGTTTAAGTTAGGTTCACCCTTGTGTTTGATATGTGTATTTGCGTATGCAGGTTTGCAGGATACACATGGACTTAGCTGGACGGCTTCGGGACTGGTGAAGGATGGCATGGGAAGATGAGCCGTGGGCTTGCATGCATCTGAGGTGTTAGTAATATGAGAGAAGTGTCCTAAGGCAATCGCCTTATGATTGTAAACATTTATTTTAATAAATGAAAATTCACTATTTGAGTATACATGTTTGTGTATTTGATTGGGATCTTAAACTCATCTACTGAATGTCCGCAATACAATTCACAGCATAAGAGAATTTATGATGGGATCACAACTAGTGATTATCTCTACATGTGCAATTGTGAAGTATTGAAAATATCCCTAGTCGATGAATTGATAAAAACGGACACTATCAATTCTGTTGAGACCAGCATGGGTTATTCTCTAATCAGCTGATTCTCACTGGCTGGTGACATTGGGATGTTCGGAGATAAACATGGATGCTAGTTAAGGGAACTAGTTCATTGGAGTGACTAGCAGTAAAACTTCAAATGGTAATCTATATAGATATGTCAATGAAGTTCTTACTGCAGCTTAAGTGCGATGTTCCTTTGACTTGCGGTGTTCAAGTCATCTTGGTCATGGAGACTTATATTTTAACATCCTAAGCAAGCATCTCCTAGGAGGTGTGGACCCAGGATGATTGGGTATAAGCCGAAGTGCCCGAAGATGTTTGAGCAGCCTACAAAGGATTCACCACTCCTTGCGAGGAGATGTATACCCAGGCCTATCGTCAGATTGTTACTCAAAGCCTCTGGCCAGAGCATATCATGTTTAGAGTGTGAGTCTCTTAAATACATGAGAGTAATTAGAAATCCAAAGGACGAGAAAGACACTACTTGGGCTAGGTGTGACGTAGTCAGCCTAGTGGGGACTGACACAAATAGACCGTGTCCTGAACCAAGTGGGTATAAGATGGTGAAGGGAATGGGGCACGATTCATTAGAGCTGCTGAAGGGTTTCGGAATTACTTCTGAGGTCAAACCGTTGGTCTTTCGATTAATTGGGGATCATGATGTACTACTAGGTGCCACTCATGACCGTTCTATAATTGGTTAATTATAGACGGCCAACATAAATCGAAAGCCTATTTAGTCACACGCACTACGAGTAATCCGAGGGATTTAAAACGAGTTGAAAATTGGATTTTCCAATCAAGAGAAATAAGTCGAATCTGAGTTAATCAGAGGCGCAATGGAAACTTAAAATGGCTAAGTCTTTTGAAGGCTTATTGGGTTTATTAAATGAGTTCAATTCGCGATCGGTTCGGCTCAGTTTGGCCGGCCAAAGAGGGTGTTAACCCCCTTTGGTTTGGCCGGCCACAACAAGGGTAAGAAACCAATTTATTTGGTTTAATTAATAAAATAAATCTAGCGCGATTTGTTTTATAAATTATGGATAAATAAATTTGTATAAAGAAATTTATATAAATAAATTTATAGAAATTTATTCTTTTTATGGAAATTAAAATGATCCATGGAATGGTTTATTTTAATTTTATAAAATCAATTATGAATTGATTTTTTCATAATAAGAAAGTTTATAAATTTCTTATAAAATTTATTCCATAATTAAAGGAGAGAAGTATTTGTTTTATTATAAAGTTAGTTATAATAAAACTTGGTTTAAACGGAATAATTCATAAGAGAATTTATAAGATAAATTTCATATGAAAACTAATTCCGTTTATTCCGTTAAAAGAGAGACTTGGCAAGGGAGAGGCTACTATATAAAGGAACCAAAGGCAAGCCTTGAATTCCAATCAATTAATCAAGAGATTAGTTGCTCCCTTCCTCTTCCTCTCCTCTCCTTCCCTCCTAGGGCCGGCGCCCCTTTGTCATCTTAGGGTCGGTGCCCCTTTGCAAACCCTAGGGCCGGCACTCCATCTTCTCCAAGTGGTTGCCGTGAGCCAACAACACCAAGGAGAAGCCAACCAAGAAGAAGAAGAAGCGGATCGCATCTCCCTCCTTCCCGGAATTTAGATTCCGTTTCCTTTTGGTTAGTTTCCATTCTTTTCTCTTGTTGTTCTAGTTGTGCCTTCTGAGAATCTAGTAGTTCTCGTCGGAACAAAACTCGTGACTTTGCGAAGTCATCCCGAAGAGAACTCGGCGTGGACGCGAATAGAGGCGGAGCTTCCAAGGGACGCTACGGTTGGATCTCGTCCCTTTTCTTCGAGTTACGCGAGGTACAAAGTAAATTAGTTTACTTTTCCGCAAAAGTTTTTAATTTATGATCATGTCCACACATCATAAGGTAGCATGCTAGATACGTGGTTAAAATAATTTGAGAAATTATTATGCTAATTCTTCCGCTGCACGTAAAAATTTAAAGTTTTACGAACCCGTATTCTTGTCGACATGCACCCGGTCCCAACAGTGGTATCAGAACCGGTTAGTGTTCGACATAATCATATAATTGTTTTGCAGAAAACTTTGTCATAATTCAAATTTTGGAAATATGTAAGTTTTCTTTATACCAGAAACTTACAATTATTCTGAAAACCTATTATGAAATCTCGCAATTTTGGGCACTTTCTTTCAAGAAAGTCTAGACAAATTTATGGACAATTAATTGACAATTAAATTTGAATTGGTTTTTAAATTGACAACAAAATTCTTTATTTTGGATTGAGCCTCGGGGAGCCGTCCAATTTAAAGTTAGTTGTTGTAATTTAATTTCCCAATTTTAAATGAAATTGTCATGTTTAATTTGGTTACGCTTCCGAAGCGGACCAAATTGGATTTACGACAAATTACTTTTCTTTGGGTATCTGAGCCTCGGGGAGCCACCCTTAGAAAACGATTTGTTGTAATTAATTAAATCCATGAATAAAATATGATTTAAGAGGTAATGCTCTTACATATTGTTGTCTCCAAAATTAATTAGGAAAATGGTTTCCTATAGAGTTTCTTAAATGAGATTTTCATGAAAATAATATGTGGTTGAATTAAGGGAATTGTCTCTTAATTTAATAAGATTTGATTTAGAGAAATCAAAGTCTTAAACATATTATTTCCGAAATTGATTATGACAATTTAGTAAATTGTTTCCCAAAACAATTCCTTTAATAAAGTATGAAATTAGAATTAGGAAATCCGGTTCCTAATTCAATTCATAGGACTTGATAAATTAAGTCACATACATACTTTATTAAGGAAATTGTTAGTCATGACATAATTATATGTCATGAATGTGCTTAGAAAAGAAAGGATGAGACCCAAAACCCCTTACAAAATATTAAGGCCAACACCTTCCATTAATATGGTTAGAATCGGAGTTTTGTTTCTCGTTTGGGTTGATGGACACATCCATGCCCGGCTTGAACCTCAACATGTTCAAACCATGGAATTAGTTTACGAATAATATAGTTGGTGTCAGAGGTCAATCCTTAGTTTTGGTTGTTGGACACATCCAAGCCTGACTAAACGGTTGAATGAGCTCCAATCATATTAAAACTATTTCTTGATTAATGGGTTAGCCTTAAGCTTGGAGCATCGATTTATTGTGCCACAGCCAAGGTCGATGCAAAGAGAGGTGCAGTTGGGTGCTATGTATAATGTCGCATACTTGTTAATGAGTTAACAACCCAATGATTTATGCAAACATTCAATTAGTTGATAGCATAAAGTGATAGTTACATATATGTGATATGTAATCGGTATAATTACATACCTTCATAGCTAAGAATAACTTGATGGCCACAGCCATGGTTGTTCTTATCTATGGTTGGATATCAACCAATTTGGAGATGTTCCTACAATCTCCCGAATTGATAAAAAGGGTTATTCAATTTGAAAAATAAATAGGATTTTTAATTAATGTATATTGATACATTCTTTATCATTCTTCTCACATAAGCTCAATTTGTATTTCTAGGTTAATCACTCGATCATGTCTTCTCTAAACTTGCGTTCCATTTTGGACACCAATAAACTGACTGGGCCAAACTTCATGGACTGGCTTCGAATCCTGAGGATAGTCCTCAAGGCAGAGAAGCTTGCATATGTCCTTGAAGATCAACTTCCCAACCATCCTCCAGAAGGGGCAACTCCAGACCAGCTAATGGCCTATCAGAAACATGTGACCGATTCTGAACTTGCGAGTTGCATCTTGATAGCCTCTATGGTACCTGAGCTGCAAAAGCAGCATGAGCATTTGGATGCTTATACCATCATCTTCCATCTTAATGAGTTGTTTGAAGAGCAGGCGAGATCCGAAAGGTTCGAAGTCTCCAGACTCCTCTTCACCACTAAGATGCAGGATGGCACTTCTGCCTCACAATTTGTGTTAAAGATATTAGGGTACATTGAGCGACTGAGCACACTCGGTTTTGCAATGGATCATGAACTAAGTATTGACTTAATTCTGCGTTGTTTGCCCAAAAGTTATTCACAATTTGTGATGAACTATCGGATGAACAAACTAGAGACTACCATTCCTGAATTGCTCAACCTGCTGAAGACTGTGGAGCCTTCTGTAAAGCCGGATCAAAAGACGGTACTGTTAGTTGGTTCCTCGAAGAAAGGTTCTAAGAGGAAGGCCAAAGAACAAAATAAAGGGAAGAAGAAAAAGGCCAAAAAGACTGAAAAGAAACCAAAAGGAACTTGCCATCATTGTGGCAAGGAGGGTCACTAGCGAAGAAACTGCAAGATTTATCTTGAGTCCTTGAAGAATAAGGCATCCGATGCTCCATCCTCTTCAGGTATCTTCGATATTGAATGTCACTCTATTTCCTCAAATACCTGGGTACTTGATACTGGGTGTAGCTCACATATATGTAATGACATACAGGGGCTAAGGAATAGAAGAAGACTCGTCAAAGGAGAAGCAAATTTGCGAGTTGGAAATGGAGCAAAGATTGCTGCTGTTGCCATCGGAACATATTTGCTAATGCTCCCCACTGGACGTGTCTTAGAATTGGATAATTGTTATTTTGTTCCTTCGTTAATAAAGAACATTGTATCTATTTCATGTTTGAATGAAAAGGGTTATCATTTAACTTTTAGTAACAATTATTGTTACATAACTTTAAATGGCGTTCTTTATGGGAATGGAACTTTGTGCAATGGTATCTACATGTTAGATTTATCCAATGACGTTTTCAATATCGAAGTTAGCAACAAACGTGGTCGAATAGATAATCGAATAGACTCCTACACTTGGCATTATCGTCTTGGCCATGTAAGTAAGAAACGCATGACCGAATTACACCGATATGGAATTCTGGAATCATTTGAACCCGGTTCATTTGATACATGCGAATCATGCTTAAAAGCAAGATGACCAAATTACCCTTTTCTGGAAAAGGTAATCCAGTGGGAGAATTGCTCGGTCTAATACATATTGATGTATGTGGACCAATGTCAACTCTTGCACAAGGAGGCTATAGCTACTTCATCACCTTTATCGATGATCACTCACGATTCGGGTATGTGTTCTTGATGAAACACAAATCTGAAACATTTGAGAAATTCAAAGAGTTCAGAAATGAAGTAGAGAAACAGCTTGGCAAAAGTATTATGATACTTCGATCTAATTGAGGTGGTGAATACTTAAGTCAAGAGTTTCAAGATTATCTTAGGAACAATGGGATATTGTCCCAATGGACTCCGCCGTATACACCACAGCATAATGGTGTATCTGAGAGGCGCAACCGAACCTTGATGGATATGGTTAGGTCTATGATGAATCATGCAACTCTTCCAAAATCCTTTTGGGGCTATGCATTTAAGACAGCTGTTTACTTGCTAAAAAGAGTCCCGACCAAGGTAGTCTCTACTACTCCATATGAGACATGGAATAGTAAGAAACCTCACTTAACTCACCTTAAGATATGGGGTTGTCCTGCTTATGTGAAGCGGACTGTATCAGACAAATTGGATGCTAAGTCTGATAAATGTCTATTTATTGGATACCCTAAGGAAACAAAGGGTTACCAATTCTATCATCCCTTGGAACAAAAGGTGTTTGTTTCAAGGCATGCTGTATTTCTAGAAAAAGAATTTTTTTTACAAGAAAACAGTGGGAGTGGCATTGAAATTGATGAAGTTCAAGAAACTCCAATAGACATTACAGAGACACCTAGTCTAGACCCACAACCAATAACTCATAATGATGAGCTATCAGTTGAACCTAAAACCACACCACCTCTTCGTAGGTCTGATAGGACACGCAATATTCCAGAGAGATACGGATTTCTCATAAGTGAATCGAACGACGTGTTACTCATAAGCGATGACGAACCTATCAGTTATGAAGATGTTCTGAAATGTTTAGAAAAGGACAAATGGCTCGAAGCCATGAAGTCGGAAATGGATTCCATGTACGAAAATCGAGTATGAGACTTGGTTAACCCACCTGAAGGGATTAAGCCCATAGGGTGCAAGTGGGTTTTCAAGAAGAAAACCGACATGGAAGGTAATTATGCTTAAATCCATTCGGATGCTCCTGGCCATAGCAGCTCATTATGATTATGAGATATGGCAAATGGATGTGAAAACAACTTGCCTTAATGGAAACCTGCTTGAGAATGTATACATGATACAACCTGAAGGTTTCACATCGGTTGATAAAACCAAAGTATGCAAGCTTCGACGATCCATATATGGACTGAAGCAAGCATCTAGGAGCTGGAACATCCGTTTTGATGAGACAATCAAAGAGTTTGATTTCTCACAAAATCCTGACGAACCTTGTGTGTACAAGAAGGTTAGTGGGAGTGCAGTCGTATTCCTAGTATTATATGTCGATGACATTTTACTTATAGGAAACGATATATCAGTTTTACAGACAGTTGAAATTTGGTTGTCCAAAACTTTCTCCATGAAAGACCTGGGAGAAGCAACCTATATCCTTGGGATTAGAATCTATAGAGATAGATCAAAACGGTTGCTTGGTCTTTCACAGTCTACATATATAGACCGAGTGCTAAAAGGGTTTAGCATGTCGGAATCCAAGAAAGGTTACCTTCCCATCAGGCATGGGATCAACCTTTCAAAGTCTATGTGTCCGCGCACAGAAGACGAGAGGATTTGCATGAATAAGATTCTCTATGCATCCGCGATAGGATCTATCATGTATGCTATGTTATGTACAAGACCCGATGTATCGTATGCTCTGAGCGTCACGAGCAGATACCAATCTGATCCAGGAATGGATCATTGGGCGGCTGTCAAGACAATCCTTAAGTACTTAAGAAGAACTAAGGATGTGTTCCTAATATATGGAGAAGGAGATATGGTAATACGTGGGTATACGTGGATACGTATTTACTGTGAATGAAGGCGCAATAAGTTGGAAGAGTTCCAAATAAGACACCTTAGCAGATTCTCCACGGAAGCAGTCTGGATCAAGAAGTTTGTCTCAAAACTTGGTGAGGTTCCAACCATTGATGAAGCAATACCGGTTTATTGCGACAACAATGGAGCTATTGCACAAGCAAAGGAACCAAGGTCTCATCAGCGATCCAAACACGTGCTTCGCCGCTATCATCTGATCAGAGAGATTATAAGTAGGAATGACATACAAATTGAGAAAATTCCCACTGAAAGGAATTTAGCGGATCCTTTAACTAAGGCCTTGCCTCAAAGCAAGTTTGAGGGTCATGTTAGAGCCTATAGTATTGGATACCGTAGCGATTGGCATTAGGCCAAGTGGGAGTTTGTTAGTAATATGAGAGAAGTGTCCTAAGGCAATCGCCTTATGATTGTAAACATTTATTTTAATAAATGAAAATTCACTATTTGAGTATATATGTTTGTGTATTTGATTGGGATCTTAAACTCATCTACTGAATGTCCGCAATACAATTCACAGCATAAGAGAATTTGTGATGGGATCACAACTAATGATTATCTCTACATGTGCAATTGTGAAGTATTGAAAATATCCCTAGTCGATGAATTGGTAAAAATGGACACTATCAATTCTGTTGAGACCAGCATGGGTTATTCTCTAATCAGCTGATTCTCACTGGCTGGTGACATTGGGATGTTCGGAGATAAACATGGATGCTAGTTAAGGGAACTAGTTCATTGGAGTGACTAGCAGTAAAACTTCATATGGTAATCTATATAGATATGTCAATGAAGTTCTTACTGCAGCTTAAGTGCGATGTTCCTTTGACTTGCGGTGTTCAAGTCATCTTGGTCATGGAGACTTATATTTTAACATCCTAAGCAAGCATCTCCTAGGAGGTGTGGACCAGGATGATTGGGTATAAGCCGAAGTGCCCGAAGATGTTTGAGCAGCCTACAAAGGATTCACCACTCCTTGCGAGGAGATGTATACCCAGGCCTATCGTCGGATTGTTACTCAAAGCCTCTGGCCAGAGCATATCATGTTTAGAGTGCAAGTCTCTTAAATACATGAGAGTAATTAGAAATCCAAAGGACGAGAAAGACACTACTTGGGCTAGGTGTGACGTAGTCAGCCTAGTGGGGACTGACACAAATAGACCGTGTCCTGAACCAAGTGGGTATAAGATGGTGAAGGGAATGGGGCACGATTCATTAGAGCTGCTGAAGGGTTTCGGAATTATTTCTGAGGTCAAACCGTTGATCTTTCGATTAATTGGGGATCATGATGTACTACTAGGTGCCACTCATGACCGTTCTATAATTGGTTAATTATAGACGGCCAACATAAATCGAAAGCCTATTTAGTCACACGCACTACGAGTAATCCGAGGGATTTAAAACGAGTTGAAAATTGGATTTTCCAATCAAGAGAAATAAGTCGAATCTGAGTTAATCAGAGGCGCAACGGAAACTTAAAATGGCTAAGTCTTTTGAAGGTTTATTGGGCGAATTAAATGAGTTCAATTCGCGATCGGTTCGGCTCGATTTTGCCAGCCAAAGAGGGTGTTAACCCCCTTTGGTTTGGCCGGCCACAATAAGGGGAAGAAACCAATTTATTTGGTTTAATTAATAAAATAAATCTAGCGCGATTTGTTTTATAAATTATGGATAAATAAATTTGTATAAAGAAATTTATATAAATAAATTTATAGAAATTTATTCTTTTTATGGAAATTAAAATGATCCATGGAATGGTTTATTTTAATTTTATAAAATCAATTATGAATTGATTTTTTCATAATAAGAAAGTTTATAAATTTCTTATAAAATTTATTCCATAATTAAAGGAGAGAAGTATTTGTTTTATTATAAAGTTAGTTATAATAAAACTTGGTTTAAACGGAATAATTCATAAGAGAATTTATAAGATAAATTTCTTATGAAAACTAATTCCGTTAATTCCGTTAAAAGAGAGACTTGGCAAGGGAGAGGCTACTATATAAAGGAACCAAAGGCAAGCCTTGAATTCCAATCAATTAATCAAGAGATTAGTTGCTCCCTTCCTCTTCCTCTCCTCTCCTTCCCTCCTAGGGCCGGCGCCCCTTTGTCATCTTAGGGTCGACGCCCCTTTGCAAACCCTAGGGCCGGCACTCCATCTTCTCCAAGTGGTTGCCATGAGCCAACAACACCAAGGAGAAGCCAACCAAGATGAAGAAGAAGCGGATCACATCTCCCTCCTTCCCGGAATTTTGATTCCGTTTCCTTTTGGTTAGTTTCCATTCTTTTCTCTTGTTGTTCTAGTTGTGCCTTCTGAGAATCTAGTAGTTCTCGTCGGCACAAAACTCGTGACTTTGCGAAGTCATCCCGAAGAGAACTCGGCGTGGACGCGAATAGAGGCGGAGCTTCCAAGGGACGCTACGGTTGGATCTCGTCCCTTTTCTTCGAGTTACACGAGGTACAAAGTAAATTAGTTTACTTTTCCGTAAAAGTTTTTAATTTATGATCATGTCCACACATCATAAGGTAGCATGCTAGATACGTGGTTAAAATAATTTGAGAAATTATTATGCTAATTCTTCCGCTGCACGTAAAAATTTAAAGTTTTACGAACCCGTATTCTTGTCGACATGCACCCGGTCCCAACACGAGGGACCGTGGACAAAGCAGGGACGATGAGCCGAGGAAGCGCACTTCGAAGCATACATGAAGGATGACATGGGGAGATGAGCCGTGTGCTTGCATGCATCCGAGGGACGAGAGCCAAAGTCGAATAAGGCTTGAAGGCAACAGGTCGAGGCTACTAGAAGCAGGAATGATGAACCGAGGGAAGGGCACTTCGAGGCATACGCGAAGGATGGCATGGGAGACGAGCTGTGGGCTTGCATGCATCCGAGGGACGAGAGACAAAGTCGAAAAAGGCTTGAAGACAACAGGTCGAGGCTTCTGGATGAAGAGTCAGCTAAGTCGTGAGGATTCGAATGCTGAGAGAATTGTACTCGGGAAGGAAAAGCTTAGGGTTCGAGTGCTGAGATAATTGTACTCGGGATGGGAAACCTTAGGTAGCAGTCGACTGATGAAGAGCATAGAAAGATCAGTCGACTGATCCTACGATCAGTCGATTGGTGTCGACCAGAAGTTGAATCGTCAGGCTGTGACATGTTGGATCGGAGAAATCGATAGAGGGAGGTAAATATCGATATAAATTTTTCGGAGAAAATAGAGCAGTTACGCAGCGGAAAATAATAGAACACACGCGATCACAAGTCGGTTTTACTTGGTACGGAGTCGCAGTCGGCTCCTACTCCAAGGCCCACGGTCCTTGACCGTTTACTTTGGGCAATTCTATAATCGCAAGAACAATTTTACAAATCGAGTACAAGAATAGAATTGGAATTTAAATTGCAACACTTTTCGTAAAATAATTTTATCGACGCCCGAGGTGGATCGAAGTTCGGAGCAGAGGGTCGTCGTCGGTGCTAAAATCTCGAAGTCGAAGCTTGTCGGAGCGTAGCGCTTGAACGAAAAGTCTTGGAGCGTTGAGAGCGATGTGTTCTGAAGCCTTGGGGGTGAACCCGCTTTTATAGCACCCATGGGGGCGCCTGTGTCGATGGGGGTGCCTACACGTGGCCTTCCCTGTGCGATCTCTTATCCGCAGGCTCGGTCAGCGCTTATCCATCTTCACTGGGGCGCCTGAGCTGATGGGGGTGCCCGTATAGTCCCGGGCGCCTGAGCTGAGTACGTCCAGAGGCTTCGTGGTAGTTTGCTTCGCTTGCTTCTGTTTTGCCTTTGCACTGGGGCGCCCGTATCCATACGGGCGCCTAGCCCCAGTGAGGTGCCTCACTCCATTAAGGCGCCTTAGCTGTAGAAAACCAGTCCTTCGATCCCTACAACCAAGGTTAGTTTCAAAACAAAAAGAAGCAAACAAATTAACCATTATTTACAGCCTAACCTGTCTTGGTTCTAACTTTGGGTCTCCCAAATGGAACCCTAGGTCGAACTGATGCCTATTGTTCCCTCGCACGGGGAACGCGTCCTCATCTACTCCTCTCAGGATAGTTTACCTTTTGCCAACCGGCTCCTCCGGTTGGACTTTTGCCCAATCCGCCTGATCAGGTCTTCGTGCCCAACTTCCAGTCAGGTCTTCGGTGCCCATCCCTTCGCCAGGACTTCTTGCCCAGTCCTCGACCAGGACTTCTTTGCCCAACATTCGGTCAGGTCTTCTTGCCCAATCCTTGACCTGGACTTCTTGCCCAGCCCTTTGCCAGGACTTCTTGCCTAAAGTACCTAGGACTTTTCCTGCACACTTTGTACACCTTGTTAGATCACATTAACACCTTAACTTCTGAACCCTTTGCCATTATCAAAACCCAGGTTTGACTTAGGTGCTTCCTGCACCAACATGACATTCAAATTTGTTAGGACCAGCCGACTGATGATAGCACCAGTCGACTAGTAATGGTCAGAATAGTATCAAGCACTATTTAAGAGGGCTCATTTTTGGCTGAGTTTCCTTGACGAAATAAGCTTGATTAGAACCTATTAGTAGTCTCCTAGTGCTCAGGTGTTGTCAAGGGTTTGTGGTGATGTTTTTCCACCCACAAGGAGCGACAAGAGCTAACCGGAGGTCTTCCGAGGACTCATCCACCGACGGATCGAGATTGTCCATCTTACGGACAGCCGTGGAGTAGGAGCCTTATCTCTGAACCACGTAAACGGTTTGTGTTAGGTTTGTTTACTCGTGTTATTAGTATTTCCGCTAGCGCACGTTAACATTGTAGGAAGAATCGACGATCGAAGTGGGTGATGGGATATTCACCCCCCTCTAGTCGTACGTCAAGGTCCTAACAGAAACTACCTCACCACATCCTAGACTAGTTAGACCAGGGTTTCTCAAAGAGTAAATTGAAAGTATAATTTCTTTAAAAAGCTTTGTCTACAGAAAGGGTCATTGTTCCAATACTTAAGAAGACCCCTGTGCTTTGCTAAGATCTGAAGTCAATTGTTGAAATATACTTTTAAGTTACTACTTGTTAAATTTGAATTTAACTCAAGATTCAATCAAATCTTAGATTTTATTTAACTTCCAAGATAAAATTAACACATCTCACAAGACAGATAAGATCTCCTGTTTTGTTACTTAAAAATGAGTGAGATGTTAAGGACTTAAATGGATTAGTCCAACACAACCAACCTAATCAACTTAACAAACATGATTAATTTTACCTTTATGTTATTAATCTAATCTAAAATTTTACACTTATTAAAATTCTAATTTAAAATTCTTAATTGATCAATTTTAACGTCAAAAATTAAAATTTAAAAATATCTTAATTTATAAAAATCAAACTTAATAATCGTAATTAAAATTTCAAAATCAAACTTAATTTTTAAAATCAATTTTATTAGTATTTCAAAATCAAACTTAATTTTTAAATCAATTTTCAAAATCAAACTTAATCATTTTAATCAACTTAATTAATTCTTCAAAATTAAATTTAATTTTTAAAATCAACTTAATTAATTTTTTAAAATCAACTTAATTATTTTTTTCAAAATCAAACTTAATTTTTAAAGTTAACTTAATTAATTCTTCAAAATCAAATTTTTAAAACCAACTTAATTAAATCTTCAAAATTAAACTTATTTGTTATAAAATCAACTTAATTAATTCTTTAAAATCAAAATTTTAAAACTAACTTAATTAATTCTTCAGTATCAAACTTAATCCTTTTAAAATAAATTTGATTCTTGAAAATCAAACTTAATTTTTTCAAGTTAATTAATTTGTTAAATCAACCTTAATTCAACTTAATTAAATTTTCAACTCCAAATCTAGCTAAGCATATCAAATTGATTAGACTAAAATCTATCTCACAAATTCACCCATAGATATAACATGATTGAAAACTTAGATTGGGTGAGACAGACTAGATAAGTGAATTCAATCAATCTATCCTAATACTTTTACAGAATTAGATCCAAATTAAGGTACTTTATGTGTAGAAACATAAAGATTTATACCAATGGATATTGGATAGTCGATGCTCCAAACACATGATTGGAAACAAATTGTAGCTCACCAAAATCAAATATAAAAACCAAGGATCAGTAGCATTTGGCAACTGATGGGGTTGAGCACCCCGTGGTTGACACGTGGACTGAAGAAGCAATGTGGCAAGATCCATAGAGTCTGAATGACTCTCGCTCTCCCTCTCTTTGACTCCCGAGACCCTCTCGGGAATGTAGACTCCCGAGACCATCTCGGGCAGGCCTACTCTTGGGGGCACCCCAGGAAGACATATGCACGAGATCACCTCGGGAGGTCAGGTTCCCGAGATCACCTCGAGAAGGCAGGCGCCCGGGACCCTCCCGGGCCAAAGACCCCGAGATCACCTCGGGGTAGCGGAGCCCAAGGATCATCCTATCCTATGATCCAACCTCAAGTAACCGTCCCCTTTCTTTGGATCTGCGGATAATTACTACCAATAATTATGGGATAATCATGACCCATTATATGCGGCCAGTAAAGCCTTAATTATTGCCACGGCCCGGATTTAATTGCTGCAAGGAACATTGCGAGGATTATCCAATAACCGACAATTGAGGGGACGTGGAGAAGAACGTGGTGTTGGGACCGGGTGCATGTTGACAAGGATACGGGTTCATAAATTTTAAAATATTTACGTGCAGCGGAAGAATTAGCATAAATAATTTCTTAAATTATTTTCAACCACGTATCTAGCATGCGACCTTATGATGTGTGGACATGATCATAAATTAAAATTTTGCGAAAAGTAAACTAATTTACTTTGTACCTCGCGTAACTCGAAGAAAGGGCCGAGATCCAACCGTAGCGTCCCTTGGAAGCTCCGCCTCTATTCGCGTCCACGCCGAGTTCTCTTCGGGATGACTTCGCAAAGTCACGAGTTTTGTGCCGACGAGAACTACTAGATTCTCTAAAGGCACAACTAGAAGATCAAGAGAGAAGAAAGGAAACTAACCACCAAGAAACGGAATCTAAATTCCGGGAAGGAAGGAGTTGCGTTCCGCTTCTTCTTCTTCTTCTTTGGCTCCTTCTTGATGGAGGTTGCTCACGCCAATTCTTGGAGAAAAGGGTGCGCCGGCCCTAGGAGGAGGAGGCGCCGGCCCTAGGGTAAGCTAAGGGGCGCCGGCCCTAGGTGGGAAGGAGAAGGGGAGGAAGAGAATAAGAGAGAGAGAGGGAGAGAATTAATCTCTTGATTACTCTATGTTAGGAATTCGAGGCTTGCCTTTGGTTCCTTTATATAGTAGCATCTCCCTTGCTAAGTCTCCCCTTTAACGGAATTAACGGAATAATTTTTCATAAGAAATTTATCTTATAAATTTACTTATGAATTATTCCGTTATGCTTAGTTTTATTATAACTAACTTTATAATAAAACAAATACATCTCTCCTTTAATTATGAAATAAATTTTACAAGAAATTTATAAATTTTCTTATTATGAAAAAAATCAATTCATAATTGATTTTATAAAATTAAAATAAACCATTCCATGGATCATTTTAATTTCCATAAAAAGAATAAATTTCTATAAATTTATTTATATAAATTTCTTTATACAAAATTTATTTATCCATAATTTATAAAACAAATCGCGCTAGATTTATTTTATTAATTAAACCAAATAAATTGGTTTCTCCCCATTCTTTTGGCGGCCAAACCAAAGAGGGTTGGCACCCTCTTTGGCCGGCCAAACCGAGCCGAACCATCGCGAATTAAACTCATTTAATTCGCCCAATAAGCCTTCAAAAGACTTAGCCATTTTAAGCTTCCTTTGCGCCTCTGATTAACTCAGATTCGTCTTATTTCTCTTGATCGAAAAATCCAATTTTCTACTCGTTTTAAATCCCTCGGATTACTCGTAGTGCGTGTGACTAAATAGGCTTTCGATTTATGTTGGCCGTCTATAATCAACCAATTATAGAACAATCATGAGTGGCACCTAGTAGTACATCATGACCCCCAATTAATCGAAAGATCAACGGTTGACCTCAGAAGTGATTCTGAAACCCTTCAGCAGCTCTAATGAATCGTGCCTCATTCCCTTCACCATCTTATACCCACTTGGTTCAGGACACGATCTATGTGTGTCAGTCCCCACTAGGCTGACTACGTCACACCTAGCCCAAGTAGTGTCTTTCTCGTCCTTTGGATTTCTAATTACTCTCATGTATTTAAGAGACTCATACTCTAAACATGACATGCTCTGGCCAGAGGCTTTGAGTAACAATCCGACGATAGGCCTGGGTATACATCTCCTCGCAAGGAGTGGTGAATCCTTTGTAGGTTGTTCAAACATCTTCGGGCACTTCGGCTTATACCCAATCATCCTGGGTCCACACCTCCTTGGAGATGCTTGCTTAAGATGTTAAAGTATAAGTCTCCATGACCAAGATGACTTGAACACCGCAAGTCAAAGGAACATCGCACTTAAGCTGCAGTAAGAACTTCACTGACATATCTATATAGATTACCATATGAAGTTTTACAGCTAGTCACTCCAATGAACTAGTTCCCTTAACTAGCATCCATGTTTATCTCCGGACATCCCAATGTCACCAGCCAGTGAGAATCAGCTGATTAGAGAATAACCCATGCTAGTCTCAACAGAATTGATAGTGTCCGTTTTTATCAATTCATCGACTAGGGATATTTTCAATACTTCACAATTGCACATGTAGAGATAATCACTAGTTGTGATCCCATCACAAATTCTCTTATGCTGTGAATTGTATTGCGGACATTCAGTAGATGAGTTTAAGATCCCAATCAAATACACAAACATGTATACTCAAATAGTGAATTATCATTTATTAAAATAAATGTTTACAACCATAAGGCGATTGCCTTAGGACACTTCTCTCATATCACTAACACGTGAGGACACGTGTGACTGCCGCCTCAGGTATAAAAGGTACTCCAACCCCCCTGGTAAGAGGGGTTACGCTCATTCTTTCTCACACTTCTCCTTAGCTATTTCTCTCTCAGAGACTCTCGTACTGACTTGAGCGTCGGAGTGGACTCCGCCGGACAATCTCCGGCGTGTTCCCATTAACGCTCATGATAATCTCGCAAGGCAGGAGCTCTTCCCCTCTCGTCATCATCCTCGAGGGTTGAACTCTGGTGATTGGTCGTCTGCACCAATTCCTTCCGGAATAAGTTTGGTGTCGTCTGTAGGAATCTATCAAAGCACCAGAAGGAGCACCGATGGTAGAGCCGGAGGGACAATCCATTGTTCTGACAAATGAGGAATTAGATCGCCTGGTGGCCAATGCTATCAAAGGGACGCTCGAACAACACCAAATCGAGCAGGTTGCCTCACAGCGAGTAGCTTCTGTGCAAGGAGAGATCCCCAAGATCTCCACCTCGCATCCCCAACAACGGAGATCTGTCTCACCACCGGTGGGACACGCCAAAGCAATCCCGATACACCGGTGAGATTCTCTAGGAGATTTGGAGACGACCAACTCAGTAGCCTCCAGCGCACTGCTGCAGGAGGAAGGGAAGAGGGAAGAACCTAAGGCCTTCTCAAAGGCACCCTCTACCCCTTTCTCATTGGAGATTGTGGAAGATTCCATGCTAAAGCAGTTCCGCAGGACTAGGATTGCCGACTACAATGGGAAGACATATCCGAAAGATCATGTCTGCAAGTTCGAGAACGCGACACTCCTGCACCAGTACACTGATGGTGTAAAGTGTCGGGTGTTCTTGAACACCCTATTAGGGGCCGCCCAGCGATGGTTCTAGAGGCTGCCCCAGGGTTCTATCAACTCCTTCCTGGAGTTTAGAACCGTCTTCGTCCACCACTTCGCCAACAGCCTTTGCTATCAGAAGACGGCATTTAACTTATTCACCCTCAAGCAGAAGCCAAAGGAACCGCTCAAAGATTACATCCAGCGGTTCAACCGAGTGGCGTAGGATGTGCCGACAGCGACATCAGAGATCCTCGTCAGCGCCTGCACTCAGGGGCTCTCTGAAGGGGTTTTCTTCTGATCTTTGGTGAAGAAGCCACCTACCAGCTTCGATGATTTGCTAGGGCATTCTATCAAGCATGTCAACATGGAAGAAGTGCAACACGCTCGCCGTAAGGGACCAACCGGGGTCCCTGCTTAGACCGTTGTATGGTCAGTGAGGAGGGAACCTCCGGCTCCAGCCCGGGGAAAAGATCTTCACCCAGGGAGAGACCAGTGGGCCAGTAAGCGAAAGCTGGTAGAGACAGTTGACACCCAGCAGCCAGAGCCGCTGATGAGGTACTGCGACTTCCATGGTAGTACAACACACTCCACCGAGGAATGTCACGCACTGAAGAAAAAATTGAATGAGGAAGCAGACACCAAACCTCGGAGGAAGTGGAAGAAGACGGGGTATCACCGGATGTCCCCTCGGCGGAGCCTTTCTCCTCGTAAGCGATCGTCGGGAGAAAATGAAGACCCACATCGATCTCGGTCACGTTCGAGGGGAAGGAGTCGGGAGGCGGCACCCCATCTGTCTCCCTCATTGGAACGAGACCCAAGAAGGGCAAGGCCCTTGCACGTAGTCCACCTTCCGACCACGTGGGCGTGATCTCGGGAGGACCTACCGGAGGAGATTCCCACCAGGCGAGGAAGGCTCACACCCGTCGGCTGGAGAACTACGCCATCGGGATGACCTGGAGGCAACATCAAGGCCCTACAATCTCCTTCGGTCCGGAGGACTTGGAAGGCGTAGAAGCTCGCAACAAAGATGCTCTAGTAATCCTCGTGCGCATTGCAAATTATAAGGTTAAACGTATCTTCGTGGATACAGGTAGCTCTGTGAACATCCTGTACAAGGCTGCCCTAGATCAAATGCAGATTGATGAGGATGAACTGCATCCGTTTTCGACTCCACTCTTCAGATTCACCAGCTATCGAGTACAACCGATAGGGCAAATTACCCTATCGTTGTCGCTCGGTAGTGACACACTGGAGAGGACGAGGAGGACTCCCTTCCTGGTCGTCGACACTCCCTCATCCTATAACGTCATCTTGGGGCGCCCGGCACTCAGCATCTTCCAGGCGATGTTCTTGGTCTACCACCAGAAGATTAAGTTCCTGATAGGCGATCAGGTGGCCGAGGTTAAGGGAGACTAGCTAGCGTCTCGGTGATGCTACAGTGGGGAAGGCGGATCAGAATCTTGCAAGAATCTAAAGTCTCACGAAGCCCTGCAGATTGATCTCGTTGACCCACGAGAGGAGGAAGGACCCAAAGAAGAACGGAGGGAGGTCGGGAGCAAGGAGGTCCAGATCTACCCTCAACAGACGGATAGAGTTACGAGCATTGCCACCGACCTTGTACCGGAGTTGAGACGTTGTCTAATCGACTGCCTGTAGAGCCAACGAGATGTCTTCGCCCGGGCTGCCGAGGAAATCAAAGGAGTCCCCCATCTCTAGCCATGCATCACCTACATGTGATCCCTGGAGCTCGGTCGGTGAAACAAAGGCGAAGGCATTTTGCACCCGAGCAGGGCACGGCTATCAGAGAAGAAGTTAGCAAGCTGTTAAGAGCCGGGCACATAAGAGAAGTTTAATTCCCAACCTGGTTAGCTAATGTACTCCTTGTCCCTAAGCCAGGGGTAAATGGCGGGTCTGTATTGATTTTCGTGATTTGAATAAAGTCTGCCCTAAGGATTGTTACCCCTTATCTCGAATTGACCGGTTTGTAGATTCTACGGCCAGTTGTGATTTCATTTCGATGTTGGATGCCTTTCAAGGTTACCATCAAGTTCCTCTCGCTCCCGAAGACTAAGAGAAAATCAGCTTTGTGATAGCAGATGGCACATATTGCTACAATGTCATGCCTTTTGGATTGTGGAACGCTGAGGCAACTTACCAGCGAATGATGGACAAAGTCTTCAGGCATCAGATTGGGAGAACATCAAAGTGTACGTGGACGACATCCTGGTCAAGACCGACAAGGGAAAGGACATGATAGCCATGATTCCAGTGGAGGTAGGCGAGGAGTCCGTCCGACGACAACACTATAACAAGGAGGGCAATGATGAAGAGTGGTTGATCGACCTAGATCATGTGTCGAAGGTCCGTGACAAAGCAGTCGCCCGACTGGAAGCGTACCGACAACGTATGCAATAAGCCTACAATCGCCAGGTAATCGCCCGTAGCTTTGAAGTCGGAGACAAGGTCTGGAAGAGGATCAAACCAGTCAGCAACCCGGGGAAGCTGGAGCCTCACTGAGACGGACCCTACATCATCACCAAAAAGCTCACAGGAGGCAGCTACTATCTGGAGGATGACAAAGGCAAGGGGCTGGAGAGGCCATGACATGCAAATCATCTTCAACCTTATCATACTCGGTGAGATGTTTTATTTGCATAAAACTTGTATTCTTGTTGGCATTGCCTTGCAGTTCAATAAATAAAGGAGCAAATGAAATATTACTCAAAGAGCACCGAATACTTGCCTGGTGAAACCCTACTACCTCGTGGTGCTGCGGATGCCCGAGGTGAGTAGGCTTGGTCTGTGTGATGCGGATGCCCGACCAAGAGCTGTTAAACCCTACTACCTCATTGTGCTACGGATGCCCGAGGTGAGTAGGCTTGGTCTGGGTTTTGCGGATGCCTACCCAAGAGTTGTTAAACCCTACTACCTCACGGTGTCGCGGATGCCCGAGGTGAGTAGGCTTGATTCGGGTGTTGCGGATGTCCGACCAAGAGCTGTTAAACCCTACTACCTCGCAGTGCTACAAATGCCCGAGGTGAGTAGGCTTGGTTCGGGTCCTGCGGATGCCAACCAAGAGCTGTTAAAACCCTTCAACCTCGCGGTGCTGCGGATGCCCGAGGTGAGTAGGCTTGGTCTAGGTGTTGCGGATGCCCGACCAAGAGCTGTTAAACCCTACTACCTCACGGTGCTACGGATGTCCGAGATGAATAGGCTTGGTCTGGGTGTTGTGGATGCCCGACCAAGAGCTGTTAAAACCCTACTACCTCGCGGTGCTGCAGATGCCCGAGGTGAGTAGGCTTGGTCTAGGTGCTGCAAATGCCCGATCAAGGGATGTTAAACCCTTATACCTCATGGTGCCCGAGGTGAGTAGGCTTGGTCTGGGTGCTACGGATGCCCGACCAAGACATGTTAAACCCTACTACCTCACGGTGCTGCGGATACCCGAGGTGAGTAGGCTTGGTCTGGTTGCTGTGGATGCCCGACCAAGAGCTTTTAAAACCCTACTACCTCGCGGTGCTGCGGATGCCCGAGGTGAGTAGGCTTGATCTGGGTGTTGCGAATGCCCGACCAAGAGTTATTAAAACCCTACTACCTCACGGTGCTGCGGTTGCCCGACCAAGAGCTGTTAAAATCCTACTACCTCGGGGTGCTGTGGATGCCCGAGGTGAGTAGGCTTGGTCTGGGTGCTATAGAGGCCCGATCAAGAGCTACTAAAACCCTAATACCTCATAGTGCTGTGGAAGCCCGAGGTGAGTAGGTTTGGTTCGGGTGCTGCGGATGCCCGACCAAGAGCTGGCTAGAAGAACTTATCAGAGGTCATTTCCTTGTGGCTGTCCGGTGGAGGCTTGTGTTGATGTGTAGCCGCCTGTAGGTCACTAAGCTCTGGGGTTCTTGAGCTGAGAGTGATCCTTGCTGCGCTGGTGACCCCTCGGTCCGTGGCTAGAATAAAATGATCTCATTTATGATGATAAAAGTGGGTCATCTAAATGCACAAGGAGACACAAATTAAAGGAAGACTCTAAGTACACAAAGGTAAAGGACACAGTGTTCCATTAAGAATTCCGATGTACATTTAGTAGTTACACTCTTCAACAACAAAGCAAAGTATGGGGAGACATAGCTACTATAGCTCCTCCCTCTGGGTCGACGCTTATCTCAGCTGGGTCCTCCCGGCTGCTCGTCTTCGCTTGGGGCCTTCCTCGGGGTCATCTGCTCCTTGGACTGAATGGTTGCTCTTCAACGTCCTCGCTCCTCGAGTCAGGAAGAACACTTGTTCGGTCGTTCCCTTGCCCCTCACGTCGCAGACAAATAATACAGAGGGAGCAGAGCAGAAAAGATGCTCAAGACGGTAGGCCAAGAAATGTTTTCATTATAGTCAAAATGATTACATTAGGAAAAATGATGAAGTTATAAAAAAAAAGCAAGGCCTAGGTCGGGGAAGAGCTTTATATTTCTTGTTCTTCAGGTGAAAGCTCATTCCAAACCCGGCCGATGCTCAGGGTACTCAATCTGCGTCTGGTTTCAGTAGGTGGGCCTTCTTCAATTGGCTGATGGCACCATTAAAGCCCTGCTTCAGGCGCTTCAATACCTGCCCAGCCAGAAGGTCGCTGAACTAGTCAGACTGCAGAAATCTAGCCTTGAACTCTACCACGGCCTTATACAGTTGAGCTGCTTGGTCGGTCTTGTACATCTGTAGTTCAACTTCAGCCTCCTTCTTGGCAGTCTTCAACTCGGCCACCTCCCATGCCAACCGATCCTGAGCCCCTAAGGCTTCCTTGAGTTTCTGAGAGGTGACCGAAGCCTTGTCCATGGCTCGGGTGGCTTCCTCCTGGAGGTCGGATACATATGCAGTTGCCAGCTCTATTTCGGATACTTGATTGGCTATCAGTCGCTCTTGTTCTTTGGTCCGATCCTCTAGAGTTTTCGTCGAGGACTCTAGGAGCTGGACGCTGATAGACGACTCTTTTATCTAGGCCTGGAGTTGCTCCTGCTCCTGGGTTAGATTCTTCAGGTCATCGAAAAGGACTTGGTTCTTCTCCGACAGAGCGTGCTCCCGGAGGTGGTAACCATGCAGAGTCTCCTCAGAGGCCAGCAGGGTGTCGAGGCAATGGTCTACCTTCACCCTCAGTGCCTTGCTGACCTCCAACTCCTGGAGGCCAGCCTCGTGGGCACGGCCAGCCTCCACTTCTGATTTCGCCACTCACCTGAGGAGGTCTTCAGTAACCCCTCGAGAGCACAACAAGTGGCTCATAGCCGCGCAGTTGGAAGCAACCTACAATGTGGAAGAGTGACAGTTAGAGTGTGTAAATGAATAAGAGAAAGAGGAGAAAGTTAAAGGGTAATACTATCAGTAGAGACTGATGTAGAATGCCCAGATACCCAGATACCTGGCCGACTCGGCCAACCTCCTCAACTGAGCAGGAGGGGGAAGGAGTTCCTCTGCAGCCTGAGTCGATGGGCCGGGGACGTTTCGGGGGTCGGGGATGACTTCCTTCGAGCTGGACACTGCCTGCTGTTCGTGGCTTTCAGAGGGAAAGGCCATTATTTGGACGGACTGGGTGCCTTTGTCCACCGCCTTCTTCGCCACCGGGACCTTCCGATGGGAGCGAGGCACACCGGGCAGCACCTCCTTGCCTCGTCGAGTCACTGAGGTATCGGTCGGGGCGGCTAGATCAGGGGCAACCAGATTGGTGGAGACCCCAGAAGGGGAGGAGGGTGTCTTCTGAATGCTCTTGGACAGCGGCACTGCGTCCTCCTCATCAACAGTGGGCGGGAGCTCCGAGGACGTGATTTTCCTTAACCTCTTCGTTACACCACTAGTCTAATCAGTCAGCCACACTTCCTTCGATTAGACTTGAAGGGAGGGACTTGTGATGGGGTTGAGCACCCCGTGGTTGACACGTGGACTGCAGAAGCTATGTGATAAGATCCATCGAGTCTGAACAACTCTCGCTCTCCCTCTCTCTCTCTGACTCTCGAGACCCTCTCGGGAAGGTAGACCCCGAGACCACCTCGGGTTGGCCTACTCTTGGGGGCACCCCAAGAAGACATATGCCCGAGATCACCTGGGAGGTCAACTCGGGAGGTCAGGTTCCCGAGATCACCTCGGGAAGGCAGGCGCCCGGGACCCTCCTAGGCCAAAGACCCCGAGATCACCTCGAGGTAGCAGAGCCCAAGGACCATCCTATCCTATGATCCAACCTTAAGTAAGCGTTCCCTTTCTTGGGGTCTGCGGATAATTACTACCAATAATTATGGGATAATCATGACCCATAATATGCGGCCAGTAAAGCCTTAATTATCACCACGGCCCGGATTTAATTGCTACAAGGAACGTTGCGAGGATTATCCAGTAGCTGACAATTGAGGGGACGTGGAGAAGAATGTGGTGACACGTGTGACTGCTATCTCAGGTATAAAAGGTACTCCAACCCCCTTATAAGAGGGGTTACGCTCATTCTTACTCACACTTCTCCTTAGCTATTTCTCTCTCAGAGACTCTCGTACTGACTTGAGCGTCGGAGTGGGCTTCGCCGGACAATCTCCGGCGTGTTCCCATTAACGCTCGTGTTAATCTCGCAGGGCAGGAGCTCTTCCCTTCTCGTCATCATCCTCGTGGGCTAAACTCTGGTGACTGGCCGTCTACGTCGATTCCTTCCGGAACAGCAACAATACTACACTTAAGGTAATTGATTCAAGTAACATCGAACTAAACTCAAATTTTACTATTATGAAAATATTATTAGTTGATCAGTTTGTGTTTAACTTGCTTAATATTAGTCAGCTCTGTGATATTAGTTATGTAGTTACATTTTTCAACCTAGACTGCCTGATTAGGAACATAAAAGATCCAGAAATAAACCTAAAGGGATTTAGAAAAAAATAATATCTATATTATTAACCTACCTACCTTACCTAAATGCTTGTTAACCCAACAAGAAGAAACTAAATTGTAGCATAGAAGACTAGGACATACTTATCTAAAACTAATTTCAAAAATATGTCAAAACGGACTACTTAAAGGTATACCTAAACTTAGGAATATTGAAAACTTAATTTGTAATCCATGTCAATAAGGAAAACAAACCAAGTGAACTCACAAACCTATCTAATCTGACCTAACTCAATCTACACTTGAGCTCTTGCACCTATACCTATTTGATTCTCATAGAGCCAAGTCACTAAGTGGAAATCGATATTGCTTAGTAATAATTGACGATTACTTTAGATTTACCTACGTTAAATTTTTAAAAATTAAGAATGAAACTTTTGAAACTTTTAACACTCTATGTAAATTAATTGAAAATAAAAAAGATACTAAAATCAAAAGAATCAAAAGTGGTCAAGGGGGAGAATTTGAAAACTTAAGATTTAATGAATTGTGTAAAATAAATGGGTATCTTCATAAATTTTCTTGTCCTAGAAACCCCCCCCAACAAAATAGTACAGTTGAAAGAAGAAATAGGACCTTCCAAGAAACTGCTAGAATTATGCTCAATAAATACAACTTATCTAACCAATTTTGGGTAGAAACAATTAATACAACTTGTATCCAAAATACGGTCCTAATAAATAAAAAACATAATAAAACACCCTATAAATTTATTATCACAAACCACCTAATTTATATTACTTAAAAGTTTTTGGGTGTAAAGTGCATATTTTAAACACTAAGTGTTGGGACTTGATCGTATGGCTAGAGGGGGGTGAATAGTCGATCACCTACAAATTCGTCGGTTCTTCCTACACGTGTTAGTGTGCAATGGAATACTATATAAACTAAAACTAACAAGGAAGAGCACAAAACAATTTGATGTGGTTCGGAGATAAAGCTTCTACTCCACGACAGTTTGTAAGGTGGGTGATGTTGGATCGGTGTCGTCGATAGAGGGGGGGTGAATATCGACCGTAAAAATCTCACGGAAACTTTGTAGAAAAACTTGTCTTTCAGATCTTCGTTCTAGACTCAGAGTTAGTAGCACAGCGGAAAATAAAACCGAAAAAATAAACGACAACACAGATTGCACACGGGATTTACTTGGTTCCCAACCCCCCAGGGTCAGTACATCCAAGGCCTAAGCACGGGAACGCCCGTTCACTAATGGTCTCCTTTTCGGACTTTCTGGAGGCAGAGAAACTGTCTTACAGTGCAAGATTTACAATCACAAATAAAAAGAAATTACGTGCGTAAAGTAAATCAAACCAAATACAAGAGTCGAAGACTCGGCCGATCTAGAACTCCGAAGTGCCGCGCACTTCCTCCCGGAGCTTCCTTGGTCGCAGATCCTTGTCGTTAGCGCTTTTTCATCAGTCAGAAAGCTCAAAATGATCTTTGAAGTGTTGTATTGAGCTGAGGGGTCGAAGCCCCTTTTATAGGCTTCATTGGGGCACCTGTGTTGAATGGGGCGCCTCATCCAGCTTGGTCAAAGCTTATCTCCGCGCCGAACTTGCAGCAGCTGATAAGGCATTTGACCAGGGCACCCGAGACATACAGGGCACCTCCTTCAATGAAGCGCCTGGTTCCATTAGGGTGCCCTGGTTGATGGGGGCGCCCGGGAGCCATTTTTCAGCATTGTCTGTCTGCTTAGTCTTCACTTTTAGGTACCTGCAAGATACATAAATACAAAGCAAACACATATACAATCTTAGCCTTAACGAAATGGTTCTGACTTCGGATTTCCTCGAAACCCTAGGTCGAACCGATGCTAAGTCCCCCCCCCCCCGGGAACGCGCCTTCAACCTACTTCTCTCAGGAGACGGTTGCCACCCAGTCCATTCGGGTGGACTTTTGCTTAGCCTTCAAGACTCTTAGATCTCAAGACGTCCGACCCTCGACCCGTCTCTACTTCTTTCCTTAGTCATCGCTCAGCTAAGTTGCTCAATCCTTTTACCAAGACTTCGTGCCCGAACCCTAGGTCCAGGACTTCGGTGCCCAACCCTCGGCCAGGACTTAGTGCCCAATTCCTCGAACCAGGTCTTCGTGCCTAACTTCACTCATCAGGACTTTTGCCCAACTTCAGTCACCAGGACTTAGTGTCCTGCTTCACTCACCAGTCTTAGTGCCCAGCTTCACTCACCAGGACTTAGTGCTCAATTCCACGAACCAGGACTTAGTGCCCAACTCTTTGTCAGGTCTTAGGTGCCCAACCCTCGGCCAAGACTTAGTGCCAGGTTAACCAGGACTTTGTTTCACTTTGGTCCAGTTTTCCTGGCTACCCTTCCCCTGTTCAATGTATCACTGACTTAAGCATATTATCAAACATTGAAACACTTAGAGGAGGACATCACCGATGCATCTTGCACCAACAATCTCTCCCTTTTTGATGTTTGACAATATCTTAAGTTAGATTGGCTGAAAGGGCTAAATTATAATCCTTGATAAAAAATGATCTAAGTTTTGAAAATATATTTTGATCTTTTGGTAGAAAAAGAAAAAACTTCTAACTTAAGCTTACTCTCTCCCTTTTTGAAAAACATTTTGATTTTCATTTTTGATACTTCTGGAAGACGACAAAAATTTTCTAACATAAGCTCACTCTCCCCCTTTGTGATACATCAAAAATGACAAAAATAGCTTTGCACCAACAATGAAAAAAACTTTACTTAAGTTGCACCAAAAAAAATCCGCATTGAAAAAGTATTGTGCAATTTGAAAAAAAAAATATTTGGAACTTAGAAGATTCTCGCATTTAGAAAGACTTTCATTTAGAAAGGATTTTTTCAAAAGATTGCACTCATAAAAAGATTTTCACTTAACAAATAGTGCATTTCAAAGAATACTTTGAAGACAATATTGAAAAACTTGAAAGATATTTTACACTTAACATATTTTCACATTGAAAAAGATTGGACAAAATTGTACTTTGAAATATGTTAGTATTTTGAAAAATATATGCACTCTTAAAAAAAATTACTTTGAACAATATTTTGAACATTTTGAAAAATGCAAGTACCTTTGAAAAAAATTATGAATTTGAAAAACATAATAATTTAGAAAGATATTATGCATTTTTTAAAAATATAAGTACTTTTAAAAGATATTATGCACCTTTTGAAAAAATATAAGTACTTTTTGAAAACTATCATTCATTTTTTGAAGGATATTTGAAAACATAATATTTTACTTGACTTGGTTTCCTTTCCAGTCTGACACAATCCTAGGAAACCTTATTAACTACAAGGGCATTTCCCTATGTGTCCTGGAAATTTTTCAAATTCAAGTAAATATTATTTTCCAAAGGAATTTTATAAACAAATTTTTTTTTGAAAGTGATAGTATCATATTTTCATAAAATAAAAGATGACAGTATTTAAAAAAAAATCCTTATGTTTTCAAAAGGATTTAAAAGTATAGTGCATGAAAACATATTATTTTGAAATGTTCAATAATTCTTTCAGTTTGACCTCCCCCAAAGCTTGACCCAGTCCTAGGAAGCTTATTGACCACAAGTACTCTTCCTCTGAGTCTTTAGGGTTTGGTTTTAGACCAGAAGAATTATCTAATAATTTCAAAAAATAATTGCCAAATTTTTTTTTGAAAAATACTTGTCAGAGAATTTTCTTTTGACTTAGACTCCCCCTAAATTTGACACATCCTAGGAGTCCTTGTAGATCATGAGGTAGACTTTCCTTTGTGTCTTTAGGGTTTATCAAGATCAAAAGAGAAATAAGCACAATTTTTAGAATACATTTTGAAATATTGACATTTCGGAAAAAATGAGTAATTTAAAAACATATTTTAAAATGAAGGTAATTTGTCAGGCACAGATTTCGGAAAACATAAGTGATAGTGATTTGTAAAGCACAGTTTTCGAAAAATATTAGTGATAGTGATTTGTAAAACACAGTTTAAAAAAACACCAAGAAAAACCCTCCCCCTATATCCAACACCGTTTGACTCTATCTAAGTGTCTTAAGGGACTTTAGTGTTAACCTAAGGGGTTTGTGTCTAAATATGTAGGTCAAACAATTTTTTTTAAAAAAAAAGATATAATTTTGAAAATTTATCATATATAAGCAATCAGACAAGCATGAAATCCATAAAAACATTATTATGTTAAAGCACTATTTTGAAAATAAATTTTAGAAAAATATCCTAAGAACTTTGAAAATAATTTTTGAAAAGCATTTTTCAATTTATTAGTCCTTAACATCTCACCCATTCTAGATGCCTCAGTACAATCAAGCATGGTTGCCTTATGGGTGTATTGTGAGATGCTTGATTAATTTTCCTTTGAATTTTAAATCTAAGAGTTAATTAAGACTTGTGTTAGATTCAAATTTATCAAATAGTAAATTAATTTAATTTTCGATGATTGGCTTCTAGGTCTTGGCGAGGCACAGAGACCTTCTTTGGCCGTATCCTTATTGGAGCAACAACTCTTTCCTTAACAAAGCCTTTTATCGAAAATTCATTTTCAAATTACTTCTTGAAAAATTTTGGTCTAACTAGCTTAGGTTTTGGATCGATAGCTTCGGCCAGTTCCACCAGACTAAACAGACCAAGTAGGGTACGTCTTACCTTACTTGACCTTATGTCCTTATTAGAAGGGTTTCCCTAACGTACTATCATCTTACCTCCACCTAATACTAGGTTGTTCAAGTTTTATTTAGTCTTTTTCCTATAACCATTCTAAATCATGCATAAATCTAAATATGAATGACATGACATATATTAAAAAAATAGCAGATGCATGGTATGGCAGTTATGCATGAGTCAAACAATTCAAATCATTTTGCTTAAGTTTCTAATGATGTATCAAATTCCCAATTTGATACATGTCGTGTGAACCCGCAAATATGTCAACCCACTTTGACAATTTAATATTATTAATTTAATTATTGCAGTTTTGGTAAGATTTTATTTAATTTGAGTTTAAGTTATTTAAGAGTTATAGTTAAATTAATTAAAACAAATTTGAAGTTAACTTAATTAAGAATAATTAAACTTAAATTAAAGTTAAATTAATTAAGAATTATTTAAAGTTAAATTAAGTAAGAATTAATTAAAGTTAAATTAATTATGAATTAATTAAAGTTGAATTAATTAAGAATTAAATTAAAGTTGAATTAATTAAGAATTAATTGGGGTTTAAATTAATTAAGAATTGAAGTTGAATTAATTAAGAATTAATTGGAGTTTAAATTAAGAATTAATTGAACTTAAATTAATAAATAATTAAATAAATTAAGGATTAAGAATTAAATTAATTAAGGATTAATTAAAATTAAATTGATTAAGGATTAATTAAAGTTAAGTTAATTAAGGATTAATTAAGGTTGAAATAATTAAGGTAAAAATTGTTAAGATTTAATTAGATTTAAATTTTAATAATTGTGGGTTTAACTTCATCATTTTCATTATTTCAAGAATTTCTGATTCGTTTACTATTTCTTCTTTATTTAATTTTTCAAATTTTTCTAACAACTTTGATTTGTTTGACTTTTTGTAAATTTTATTAACTATAGCCTTGATCTCATAAAATTAAATCTCCTCCTTATCCTCATGATTAAAATCACATCCTTCTACATCTTCATAGTAGGTGGAGTTATTTGGGCCACTAGTTAATGTTTCAGGATTATCCAAGTAACTAATTAAATTATTATCTAAAAAGATTTCATTTTCAATATCCTCAGAAAAATTATCCTCAGAAAAACCTTTAGAAATATTTTCAATGTTATCCTTAACATCATCTTTAATATCCTCAAAAATATTTTCAAAAAAATCATGTTTATCCTTAGAAATATCTTCAATATTTTTAGGATTAATCTCAAAATTTTCAGAAGTAATTTCAGAATTATCATTAGCATTTTCAGATTTAATTTCAGAATTATCAGTGAGATTATTAGAATTAATATCAGAAATATCCTTAAAATTATCAGAATTAATTCTAGAAATATCCTTAAAATTGTCAGAATTAATTCTAGAAATATCCTTAAAATTATCAGAATTAATTTTTAAAATTATTGAATTGACATTAAGGATTAAATAGTTAATTTCTGATATTTTAACCTTATCTTCATTTTGTAACTGGTTATGCAAGATATTTATTTGACTATTCAATAATTCTAATTTATCAGAAAAATTATCTAAATTACCATATGATAGTGCAGTAATTTGTAAATTTTTTGGAACGTAAATTTTTCATACCTTTGCCGGACACTTATTCTTGTAATGTCCGTGCTTTTGACATTTGAAGCACCGGACATGGCTGTTGTCCCTTCGGACTCCAAGTGCCGGTACTTCCTTTGCTGCCGGCGGTGAAGGACGAGTCTTACAAGTAGGACACTGATTTTTATAGTGTCCTCTCTCCCTGCACTTAAAATATATAATATGGAATTTAAAATTGACCATAATAAAAAATTATACCTGATTCACCCCTGGGCTCCCCCTCAACTCTTGGCGACTTTGCTCCGTCGGCTGTTAGTCCGGTGAAGAGCGACCATGCTCTGATACCACTTGTTGGATCAGTGTTGTCGATAGAGGGGGGGGTGAATATCGACCGTAAAAATCTCGCGGAAACTCGTAGAAAAACTCGTCTTTCGGATCTTCGTTCTAGACTCAGAGTTAGTAGCACAGCAAAAAATAAAACCGAAAAAATAAACGACAACACAGATTGCACATGGGATTTACTTGGTTCCCAACCTCCCAGGGTCAGTACGTCCAAGGCCTAAGCACGGGAACGCCCGTCCACTAATGGTATCCTTTCCAGACTTTCTGGAGGCGGAGAAACCCGTCTTACAGTGCAAGATTTACAATCACAAATATAAAGAAATTACGTGCGTAAACTAAATCAAACCAAATATAAGAGTCGAAGACTCGGCCGATTTGGAACTCCGAAGTGCCGTGCACTACCTTCCGGAGCTTCCTTGGCCGTAGAGCCTCGTCGTTAGCGCTTTTTCATCAGTCAGAAAGCTCAGAATGATCTTCGAAGTGTTGTATTGAGCTGAGGGGCCCTTTTATAGGCTTCATTAGGGTGCCTGTGTTGAAGGGGGCGCCTCATCCAGCTTGGTCAAAGCTTATCTCCGCGCTGAACTCGCAGCAGTTGATAAGGCTTTTGACCAGGGCGCCTCATTGAACACAGGCGCCTCTTTCAATGAGGAGCCTAGTTCCATTAGGGCGCCTTAGTTGATGGGGGCGCCCAGGAGCCATTTTTCAGCCTTGTTTGACTGCTTTGTCTTCACTTTTAGGTACCTGCAAGATACATAAATACAAGGCAAACACATATACAATCTTAGACTTAACGAAATGGTTCTGACTTCGGATTTCCTCGAAACCCTAGGTCAAACCGATGCCTAAGTTCCCCCCCTGGAACGCGCCTTCAACCTACTCCTTTCACGAGACGGTTGCCACCCAGTCCATTCGGGTGGACTTTTGCTTAGCCTTCGAGACTCACAGATCTCAAGACGTCCGACCCTCAACCCGTCTCTACTTCTTTCCTTAGTCATCGCTCAGCTAAGTTTCTCAATCCCATGGACCAAGACTTCGTACCCGAACCCTAGGTCCAGGACTTCGGTGCCCAACCCTCGGCCAGGACTTAGTGCCCAATTCCTCGAACCAGGTCTTCGTGCCTAACTTCACTCATCAGGACTTTTGCCCAGCTTCACTCACCAGAACTTAGTGCCCTGCTTCACTCACCAGGTCTTAGTGCCCAGCTTCACTCACCAGGACTTAGTGCCCTGCTTCACTCACCAGGACTTAGTGCCCAGCTTCACTCACCAGGACTTAGTGCCCAATTCCAAGAACCAGGACTTAGTGCCCAACTCTTGGTCAGGTCTTAGGTGCCCAGCCCTCGGCCAGGACTTAGTGCCTAGGTTAACCAGGACTTTGTTTCACTTTGGTCCAGTTTTCCTGTCTACCCTTCCCCTGTTCAATGTATCACTGACTTAAGCATATTGTCAAACATTGAAACAATTAGAGGAGGACATCACTGATGCATCTTGCACCAATAGGTGGTCCCGATCCGTCGGTGGATGAGTCCCCGGAAAGCCTCCGGATAGCTCGTGTTTCTTCTTGTGGGTGGAGAAACCTCACCACAACGTTGCAATAACTCTTGAGCACCAAGACTACTAATTGTCATCCAACCAAGACCAATTTTGTCAACCCTAGCCAGTCAAACCGAGCTCCCTTAAATAGAGCTCGTGGTTGAGCTCCCTTAAATAGAGCTCGTGGTTGAACTAGCCATTACCAGTTGACTGGTTACAACACCAGTCGACTGATCCAGCCGAATTTGAACGTTATAGTCTAATGTTCGAATTCCAGCCGACACCAGTCGACTACACAGAAGATCAGTTGACTGATCTTTCTGTGAGCTCTACCAGTCAACTGATCCCATATCAGTCGACTGACTAAACCCTAAACCTAGGGTTTCCCGTATCGAGTACAGTTCACTCAGCAGTTAGACCTCACGGCTCACTTGACTCTTCTTGCAGCCTCGACTTATTCCCTCCAAGCCTTTTTTGACTTTGGCTCTCGTCCCTCGGATATATACAAGCCCGCGGCTCATCTCCACATGTCATCCTTCGCGTATGTCTCGAAGTGCGCTTCCCTCGGCTCATCGTTCTTGCCTTATCCACGGTCCCTTGGATGCACTATCCTTCATTGGACCCGAAGCCGCCAAGTTAAGTCTATGTGTATTCTGCAAAACCTGCATACTCAAATACACATATCAAATACAAGAGTAAATCTAACTTAAACTCTTTGCCGAAACATCAAAATACATGGTCCCACGGACCATAGATTTCTCAAACAATCTCCCCCTTTTTTATGTTTAGCAATATGTTTAAGTTAGAGAAAACAAATAACAAATACAAATGCTAAACACCAAATAAACTTACGTTGCCAAGGCTACACCTTGGACTTACACCACCAATACAAATGCAAATGCAAACATGCATGGAATTCTATCACAAGGCATCTCTCACACCTAAACTCCCCAATGAGTTAGGAATTTTTCACCAAGGTCTTTTTAAAAACCACTCCAAGGATCCCCCTGTTGGTACAGAATGCACCCAAGTCAAACCTGTGTTTTGATAATGGCAACATAGGTCAAAAGTTAAGTCTTACTTGTTTTCTAACAAGTTACTCTAGTGTGCAGGAAAAGTCCTAGCGAAGGACTGCTAGGCACTGGCAAAGGAAAGCCAGGGTAAAAAGTCCTAGCGAAGGACTGCTAGGCACTGGCAAAGGAAAGCCAGAGTCAAAAGCCCTAGCGAAGGACTGCTAAGAGCCAGGCGAAGGACAGCCTGGGACTGAAGCCCTAGCGAAGGAATGCTAGGCACCGGGCGAAGGGCAGCTCGGCATCCAAGACCTGACAAAGGACCGTCAGGCAAAAGTCCAACCAGAGGAACGGTTGGCATCAGGTAAATTCTCCCGAGAGGAGTAGGTGAGGACGCGTTCCCCGTCGAGGGAACAGTAGGCGTCGGTTCGACCTAGGGCTCCATTTCGAAGGCCCAAAGTTAGAACCAAGACAGCTAAGGCTGTATAAAATAACAAATTAATGCTTTATATTGTTTTCGGACTAACCCTGGATGCATGACCAAAGGAACGTGTGTCTGCAGCTCAGAGAGCCTCAAAGGAGTGAGGCAGTAGCTGAGCAGGGTGCCCTGAGTGTCCAAGGCGCCCCCAAGGTGAACAAGAAACAAGTGAAGCAAAAAGGAGCTTCGGCTGACTACTGGCCGGGGCGCCCTCAGCAGCCAGGGCGCCCTCAGCAGCCAGGGCGTCCTCAGCAGCCAGGGCGACCTCAGCAGCAAAGGCGCCCCGTGCCTATGTCAGCAGAGTCAATCACCCTTATCCAGCCGAGAAGCCAGCGTGGAAAAAGTCAAGCAAGGCGCCCTCAGCGTCCAGGGCGCCCCTAGGGTCAAACCTCATCCCTATTCGGGTGGGATAAAGCTTGACCGAGAGGATTAGGGATCGCTTGACACGTGGCAGGGCGCCCCCGACGTCCAGGGCGCCCCGAGGTGCTATAAATAGCCCCCAACGCCCAAGCTTCCAAAGACAACTTCTGAATCAACTCTTCTACGCTCTTCTGCACTCGCGCTTCGCCTCGGAATCCTTCCAACTCGTGCCGACGACGTCCTGCTGCTCAGAAAAAGTCGATCTACCCCGAACGTCGGTAAAAGAGTTATTTTAAAGTTTACTGTACTTAATTCTAATTCTGTAATCTTTTGTAAACGAATTTGCGCCTGATATAAAATTGCCCAAAGTAAACGGTCAACGACCGTGGGCCTTGGAGTAGGAGTCGACCCAGGCTCCGAACCAAGTAAAAAACGACTGCGTCTCTGTGTTATTATTTTTCTTATTTTCCGCTGTGTACCTGCTCTTAATTTTTCGAAAAACGAATACCGATATTCACCCCCCCCCCCTCTATCGGTTCTATCGATCCAACACCCCCTAGACTTGGAGTTACCAAGGACTTTTTAAGAACCTATCATAAGGCTTCCCCTTTGCCAATACATGAGCAACAATGCTTCCCCTATACCTAAGCTCCCCCTTGAGCTAGAATTTCTTGCAAAGGTATGTTTGGTTTTCTACTTAAACCTAACATTTCTTCCCCTTTGCCACACATCAATAAGAATTCCAACAATATCTCAATTATTAGATTCTTTACTTTCTAATGATCATAAACAGTGTGCAATAACCCTCCATAAGATTATACACATGTTTGTCATCATTAGGACATTTTTCGATTTTGTTGAAAACAATTTCAGCACGTATCAGTCGATTAAGTCAGTTACCAGTCGACTGACCTCTATCGAAAATCAACTCACAGAATTATTAGTCAATTATCCCCTGAATCAATCGACTAATACCCTGATATCAGCTTATTTCTATATTTTTGACTCAATTTCAGAAATACACCAATAAATCCATAAATCTCAAAAAATTTCTAAATTTTGTGGAGAGGTTTGCGGTATCTGTCTATTTGGAAAAAATACATTTAAAAAATATATATATCTCGGATCCCAAGATTGACATAAAAAATCAAAACTATCTAAATGGTTCAATTGAACCTTGATCTAAAGTCCTAGTTTTGGCCTCCTCTTTATGTATCTACTCATATCAACCCATAATGCATCCCTAACACTGGTTTATATGACATCTATACATCAAAAATCAGATTATCATGCAATATGCCCCCAATATCATATTTCTTATATAAAACACAATCCCAATGTGCCAAAACCCAAGGATTGAGATTCAAGTCCGTATCCAAATCCTTTGGCACATTTCATGGCTTATCTAGACTCCCAGGTAGAAACCACCTGAGATCCATTGACCATGAGTCCCAAATTGGCTCTTAGAGCTCTCCCTTGAGCTCTTAGCCTTAGTCACCTCCCTAGGTGACTCATCTACAACCACTAGGTCACACCGGTGTACCTCCAGTGATTTTTGGCCTACAAACCTAACCTTCTTAACATTGAACACCTTATCCTTGGTTAAGTTCTTCTTTCCTTTAACCTTGGACACCTTATACTTGGTTACAGTCCTTTTGCCCTTAAATGACACTCCCTTGTCATTTTTGGACTTCTCATCCTTACCATAATTATATGCTACCCTGGCATACCTTTTCATTGACCTTGGATGACTTAGATCGGTATCCCAAACTCGATCTATCATTGTTGGATTTTTGGCTCCCCAACACCATATCTAACCACTTAGATCCAATAGTGAATCTATTTAGGGTTTTCTCCAATTTCTCAAGCTTTGCCCTCAAAGCTTGATTTCCCCTTTTTAGGTTCTTAAACACAGAGTCGACATGTCCACCATAGACATTCCTTAACCTACCCATCCTTGGCATCTGCCTCCCCTTCTTGGGATTAATGCCTTGATCCTTAGGTTGAACATGTCTAGGTTTATCATGATACATAATTTTCCTAGGGTTATGATTTACATTATTAACCTTACTCCTATCATGATATTTAAATCCAAAATTATGCATGGGTAAATAATTTACATTATTCCTAACATGCATGGAGGAGTTTAAATTTGAATTATATTTCAAATTAGGGATTACTTCTCTTACCCTTGTAGCTCCCCCTTGATGTGAGCTCCTCTTTTTCTCTTTCTTCTCCCATTTCCTCAAATGCTCCAACTTCTTGAATCCTCCCTTCCTTGAGCATTTGGTGTGGTAGTGGTCCCACTCACCACATGTGAAGCACCGAATGTGCTTCGTCTCCTTCTTTTCCCTACAACCCATGTTAGAATTTAAAGGAATTAAATTAAGTTTAGGGTTTATCTCCTTTTTCTTATACAATAGACACTTGTCCTTGTAGTGTCCCTTTTCATTGCATCTAAAGTAAGTGATGAGGTCTTTTAATTTTGCTTTGGTGGAGGTGCTTGGTAGGTTAACTTCCAAGATCTCTTCTTCATTTGTCTTGGCTTCCTCTTCTACCTTGGATGAAGTGGATGATGCTTCTTCATCTTCTTGTGCCACTTTACTTGAGGAGGTGGATGATTCTTCTTCTTCTTTCTCCTCTTCGGATGTTGAGCTCATCTCCCATCCGATTGGTTCTTCTCCTCCTCTTGGACCATTTTGCCTATCTCCTTGGGCTCTTCTTCTTCTTATATTTGTGTAATGTTTTCATGAAGAGCAATCACTTTGATTCATAGTTCATGAGCATTCTTATATTCACCTATACGGCTAATCACATCATTAGGCAAAATATTAATCAAAATTGATATTACGTTCTCATTTGCCTTTGAGTGTGATTGTTGCTCCTTGGTCCAATAGCGTGGTCGGAGCTTCTTCCCGTGCTTGTCTTTTAGGGCTTTGAATGGATCTTCGATGGCTATCATCAAATCTCAATCCATGTTGAACCATGTCTTCACCCGCAACCTCTAATATTCAAAATTCTCGTGATCGTAGGGAGAATTGAACTACAACACTTGGACTTCCATCCAAACTTAGTTTCCTAAGTTCAAATTAAACTCTATCTTTATCTTCTGATTGATTATTCGCTTTTGGAATTTCCTCAAAAACAACATCAGAAGACTCTTCAACTAATCTAGACTTCTTGTTATAGACTCGGTAAGCTTTGCTAACGAGGGAGTACCCGACCAGTATCCCTTCATCAGCTTTTACTGTGAACTTTCCAAGATGGTCCTTGGTGTTTAGAATAAACACCTTACAATCAAACACCCGAAGATGTTTAACTGTAGGTGATTTTCCAAACCAAAGTTCGTGAGGAGTCTTTCCTAGAAATCTATGTATGAGGACTCGGTTTTGCACGTAGCAAGCTGTGTTCACAGCTTCAGCCCATAAGTAACTCGGTAAGGAGTACTCATTGAGAATGCTTCGTGCGGCCTCTTGTAAGACTCGGTTCTTCCTCACTACAACACCATTTTGTTGTGGTGTTCTAAGAGTAGAGAACTCGTGTCTATACCCTCTCTCTTGACAAAACTCTAAAAATCTTTGATTTTGAAATTCGCCTCCATGATTACTCCTAATTATTTTAATTGTTGATGATTTTTCATTTTCAACTCTTCTACAAAATGAAATAAAAACATCTAGGGTTTGGTCCTTATATTTTAGAAAATACGTCCAAGTATATCTAGTAAAATCATCAATGATCACAAAACAATATCTACTACCATTCAAGGATATAATAGTGCTACAATCAAACAAGTCCATGTGAAGTAAATCCAAAGCGGTAGAAGTACTTACAGTGCTTTTGTTGGTGCAGGAAGCACCATATCGAACCTTGTTTTGATATTGACAAAGAATTCAAAGTTAAGTTTATTTGTGATCTAATAAAGTTACTCAAGTGTGCAGAAACAAAGTCCTAGCGAAGGGCTGCTAGGCACCTGGCGAAGGGCTGCCAGGAAACAAAGTCCTAGCGAAGGGCTGCTAGGCACCTGGCGAAGGGACTGCCAGGAAACAAAGTCCTAGCGAAGGGCTGCTAGGCACCTGGCGAAGGACTGCCAGGAAACAAAGCCCTAGCGAAGGCCTGCTAGGCTCCTGGCGAAGGACTGCCAGGATACAAAGCCCTAGCGAAGGAATGCTAGGCACTTGGCGAAGGAATGCCAGGATACAAAGCCCTAGCGAAGGACTGCTAGGCACCGGGCGAGGGACAGCTTGGTATCCAAGACCTGGCGAAGGACCGCTAGGCAAAAGTCCAACCAGAGGAGCGGTTGGCATCAGGTACATTCTCCCGAGAGGAGTAGGTGAGGACGCGTTCCCCGTCGAGGGAACAGTAGGCGTCGGTTCGACCTAGGGTTCCATTTTGGAAACCCAAAGTCAGAACCAAGACAGCTAAGGTTGTATAAAACTAACAACTTACTGCTTTATGTAGTTTTCGGACTAACCCTGGATGCAGGACCAAAGGAACGAGTGTCTGCAGCTCAGAGAGCCTCAAAGGAGTGAGGCAGCAGCTGAGTAGGGCACCCTGAGTGTCCCGGGCGCCCCCAAGGTGAACATAAAACAAATAAAGCAAAAGGAGCTTCGGCTGAATACTGGCCGGGGCGCCCCCAGCAGCCAGGGCGCCCCCAGCCACCAGGGCGCCCCGCGCCTGAAGTCAGCGATGAGGATAAGCCTCATCCAGCCGATACTCCCGCTGAAAAGGTCAGCCAGGGCGCCCTCAGCTTCTCGGGCGCCCCCATCAAGGCATTATCCTGAATTTGAAGGGATAACTCGCTGACCGCGAGAAGGGGGAATCACAGACCACGTGGAGGGCGCCCCCGTGCTCCCAGGCGCCCTCAGAACCCTATAAAAGGCCCTCGACCCCTCAAGCCTGAATACAACTTCTTCCAACGCTGTTACGTTCTTCTGCTCCTGCGCTTCGCCCCAGAAACCTTCCAACTCGACACGAAAGCGCCGACGACGTCCCTCTGCTCCGAGAAACATCCGATATCGGACGTCGGTAACGAAGAACTGATTTATCATTTCTGTTATACTATTATTGTACTACAATTGTAAACTTTTGTAAGAATCTTTGCGCGATTATAGAATTGCCCTCAGTAAACGATCAACGACCGTGGGCCTTGGAGTAGGAGTCGACCCAGGCTCCGAACCAAATAAAATCCCTGTGTTTGCGATTGTTCTTATTCCGCTGCATACTTACTCTAATTCACTTCCAAAAATTTTTCACGATATTCACCCCCCTCTATCGTGTATCTCGATCCAACAAGTGGTATCAGAGCGGGGAAGCTCAAATTTGGTGCAACCACCAATTTGAGAGTCTTTCGGATTTTCAAAATTATTTTATCATTTTTAATCTTTTCTCGTTAATCGAAGTGGTGCAACACCACTCGATCTTTATTTCAAATAAATAATATCTGTAGGTGTATTTAAAGTCAGAATTGATACCATAAGTCAGAATTGATAAAACGACAATTTTTGAAAATTTGTCATAAACTTTTTTTTATTATTATTTTAATATTTTTCTCGAAATTCGTGCTACTTTAATTCGAGCAAATTTTTTTTAACATTAAATTCTTACTTTGTCATTATTAATCAGAATTGACAAAATCAACATTTTCAAAAATTTATCATAAATTATTTTTATTATTTTATTATTATTCTGCCTCGAAAGTCATGTAATATTTTTTTTGGGCTATTTTTTTCCTTCTCCCGCACTACTAATCCAAGATCAAGTCTTGGTACATTTCTGTTATTTCTTTTGTGTGCAAGGATTATTTTTAATGGCCAATCAAGAATGGAATAGCATTCATCCACCGCTCTTCTTTGGTGAAAATTTCAACTCCTGGAGAAGTCAAATGGAATCCCACCTGAAGGCTAATATGGATTTATGGTCGATAATCCAAACGGGGTTCAGATTCCCCGCGGAAGATGGAACATCGATCGCTTGGGACAAATTGGACGAACCAACTCTGAGGAAGATCGAGACTGATGCTAAGGCAACAGAGATCATACAATGTGGTCTAACCAACGAACAACTCAAGCTAGTCGGTTCATTTGGATGTGCTAAAGAGATGTGGGAGAAGCTACTCAACTTACACGAAAAGAGCTCCGATATTGAGGTCTTTGAAGGAGAGATGTTCGAATCATCGGACGAATCAAATGAAGAAGAAGATTACCAAAGTTATCTTGCAGTCTCGGTCCAAGCACAGACAGCCGAGTCAGACTCGACACCCGACGTTGAAATCGAACCTGAGTCAGACGACGAGTTTTCTGAGGCAAAGTTGGTAACTAATTTTGAATCATTTTCTTCTAAATTAAGGTTAAATAATCAAGCTGATACTGCAATGGTCGAGGAAGGTATAGTTTTCATTGCAGGGAAAACTCCAAGAGAACTGCAAAAGTGGCCTCAACCAGTACCGGAGTCCAACTCAGACTCAATATTTGACGACAAAGAAGGAGATCGAACCAAACTGTTCCGATTAGCTCGTGTTCACTACAAGATGATAAAGAAACAAAGAAGAATGACGACAAGTATCAAGGGGGAGATTCCCAACCGGGAATCAAAAGGTAAATTTTCAATACCTGAAAATCCAACATTTATCTCAAATAACGTGGTTAATTTGTATAAACCATAGTTTTATTTCGATTATGATGTAACTTAGATCATTTTTTCTTGTATGCTTTAATTGTATGTTGCTTTTATTTTAGTTATTTATTTTTGCTTAGAATTAGGACTAGTTAGATAAGGACTAAAACGGTTTAACTGAAATTTGAACAACATAGTATTGGGTGGAGGTGAGATGATAGTACGTTAGGGAAGCCATTTTGGCGGAACTAGCCGAAGCTACCGATCCAAGACCCAAACTAGTTAGACCAGAATTTATCAAAAAGTAATTTTGAAGATGAAATTTCACTAAAAGGCTTTGTCTAGGAAAGGGTTGATGATCCAATAAGGCTACGGCCAAAGAAGGTCTAGTGCCTCGCCAAGACCTGGAAGCCAATTTTTGAAATTCAAATTCAAGTTACTTCTTGTCAAATTCAAATCTAACACAAATTTCAATTGATCTTAGACTCAACTACTTTTTCAAACTAAAGCTAAAATTCATTAAAATGGTTTTCAAAGTTAATTCAGTTTTTCAAAATTAATCATGATTTTTCAAAGTAAAATCCTTACTTCTATTTTTGTCTCACAAAACCCATAAGGTTAACATGCTTGATCATGTAGAACTGGGTGAGACATCTAGGACCTAAAAGCATAATTCACTATCTTTTTAAATAAAAAATGTTTTCAAAAGTTATTCAAAATTATCTCTTTTGTTCAGTTTTCGGTACCCTACTCTTTCAATTCTAACATTTTTTTAATTTCATGTTAAATATCTCAATAGACTCGTTTTAAATATAATCTAGGACTTGTTTGATTTAGTTATTGATTGGTCAAACATAGTCAACTTAGTCAAACTTGGTCAAAAAAAAAAGTCAACCCTAGTCAACATAGTCAAACTTGCTTAACACTGAAACCTCTTAAAGAACTTAGATAAAAGTCAGACTGTGTCAGATCTAGGGGGAGATCAAATTACAAGAAACTCAAAAATACTATATTTCAAAATACCATTGTCATTTCAAATTTTATTTTCGGGGCTTATTCTTTAAAACAGCTTTTACCTTTATGTGCAGATTTCGTTTGCTTACCCATTTGACATGCAACACAAATCTTTTCCTTTTCATACTTGATGCTTGGTAAGCCACGAACTAGTCTCTTGTTGGCCAATTTCCGAATATTCTTCATGTTCACGTATGCTAGTCTCCGGTGCCAAAGGTTAGACTCATCTTCTCTTGACATGAAACACTTAACAAAAGCATTAGTAGCACTTTTAAAAGACACTTGATAAATATTATCTACTCTTGTGCCTACTAGTACCGTGTCAAATGTGTCATGTTATCTAACTAGACATTGACTTGATTGAAAATCAATTGTGTAACCCGCATCACACAAATGACTGACACTTAAGAGATTAAATGTCATCCCCTTGACTAGAAGGACATTCTTAATCCTAAGACATTCGGATATTTGAATGTCTCCTATTCCTACAACCTTAAGACTACCATTGTTACCAAAGGAAACATTACCTCTACTTTTTCTTTGAAGGGTAGTGAATAAGGATCTATCACCGGTCATATGTTTGGAGCACCCACTATCAACGAACCAAGTTGATAGATGCTCCCCCTCAATCACGACCTACACAATACGAAAAATAGAAGATTTAGGTACCCAAATCTTGGGACCTAAAGCACCTACTATGCAAGACTTAGGCACCCATGCCTTGACCACTTTCCTTTGAACCCTAGGAGTCTTAAGTGGTCTAACATTAGTCCTAGACATCAAGGAAACAAATGATGGTTCTTTAGGTCGGTAACCAATACCGGCCTTGGTGTAGACAGTCCTTTGTGCATTTAAAATCATATCTAGAGTCTTTGAGCTAGTTGAGAATTTCTCAAGAACACTCTTGAGTCTCTCAACCTCACTCTTCAAAGATTTGTTTCCATCTTCTAACATTTCTACATGCAAATCGTCAATATCCTCATCCTTAGAGGATTTCAAATGTTCTACTTCAACTTTCAATGATTTAACCTTTTCTTTTGACTTTTTCAATAAATCGGTTAAATATGCAATGGTCCTATAACATTTGTCTAGTTTGGGAGAGATTACCTCTTCATCATCCGAAGATGATGAAGTCACGTTTGAAGAGTCCATGGATTCATCACTGCTCTCCTCATCTTCAATAGCCATGAGTGCTACATGGCGTGTACTCTTCTCCTCCTTCTCCTCTTCGGATGAACTAGAGGACGATTCATCCCATGTGGCCTTCAAGGCCTTCTTCTTCTTCTTTGATTTATCCTCCTTCTTCTTGAGCTTTGGGCAGTCTTTCTTGAAGTGCCCTTTCTTTCTACACTCATAATAAGTAACATTAGACTTATCAATTTTAACTTCACTAGGGTTACCTTTACCCTTGAAGCGCCGGCTCTTCCTCATCATTCTTCTAACAAAGTTGGCCATCTCGGAGGAAGATGACCCGCTGCCATCCTCCTCGGACTCCGATTCGGATGAAGACGAAGAAACCTCCTTCTCCTTCTTCTTCTCCTTCTTCTTCTCTTTCTTCTTGTTGGTCTTTTCCCCTGCAACAAGGGCAATCCCCTTCTCCTTGGGGTCTTTGTTAGCCATCTCGTGTAACTCCATTTCACAAAATAAATCATCTAATTTTACAATTGACAAATCCTTAGAAACCTTGTAGGCACCCACCATGGATGACCACAAGGCATTCCTTGGAAAAGCTTTTAACACATACCTCACAAGGTCGCGGTTCTCGACCTTTTCGTCAATAGAGTGGAGACCGTTGAGAACTTCTTTGAATCTACTATGAAGTTCATTTACCGTTTCACTCTCCTTCATGGAGAGATTTTGGAGTTGGTTGAGGAACAAGTCCCTCTTGGCTATTCTCGAATCTTGGGTGCCCTCATGAAGCTCGATGAGCTTGTTCCACAAATCCTTTGCGCTTGTAAAGGGACCAACCTTGATTAGTTGGTCTTTATTCATTCCATATTGCAAAGTCACCACCGCCTTCGCATCGGCTTCTCCTTTTCGTGTTTACTCAGCCGACCAATGTGAAGATTCCAACTCTTTTCCCTCCCATCTCTTGGAGGGATGAAGCATTCCTTTACGGAGAACCACATTCCAATGTCGGTCTTGAGGTAGTACTCCATGCGAGACTTCCAATACTGAAAATCGTATCCATCGAAAAAGGGAGGTCGAGTGGTGCTAAATCCTTCTCTCAAAGCCATTCTTGTTGATTCTCGGATGTTAAGCCGCTTGAACAGAGCCCCAAGCTCTGATACCACTTGTTGGTGCTTGGATGACTAGAGAGGGGGGGTGAATGTAGCCAGACACAAATTTCTTTCACTTTTGAAACTCTGCACTTAGGGTTAGTCGCAGCACAGCGGAAGCAATATAAAAACAGAGAGATGCAGAAACTAAACCCTAAACTATGCTCAAGCACTAAACGCCAACAAAGAGGATTTACAAGGTTCGGGGATAACTTACCCCTACTCCTTGGCGTGCCCGTGAGGTGGGCGATCCCTTGATCGTCGACAGATCAAGCCTCGAAAAATCCGGATATCAACTGAACCTCCTTCTCGGTGGAGAAACCTCTCCACAGCAGTTTTAAAAAAGATATAAACTTAAGTACAATGAAACAAGGAGACTTACTGAGCACTAGGAACGAAAGAACACAAGAGAACTCCCCACCGAGCTCCACTCAACACAGATCTCACCAAAAACTCCCTGCTCTTCGTGTCTTCTTGCTGATGGACTCACCAAGCTTCTTGTTTCCTCCAAGTGCTCAAGAGTATGATGAAAGTTGTCGCTCAAGTGATTCATAGTTTCTTGCTCAAAGAGATGGATCGAAATCTTGCTGAGACTTCTTCTCCACAAGCTCTTAAGTCTCTGCCCAAATCCCAGGTCGCAGACGCACCTCTGCAGCTCCCAGCTGCTCACCAGCTCGTCTGCAACAGCCTCAGCTACTCCTGACCTCCTCTGGACTCACTGAACTCCCTGCAGCCAAGCCCAGGTTAGCTCGTCAACTTCCCAGCCGTTGCCAGCCCACGCCAGACGTCCGTTGTAACCTTAGAATAGAAAACGTCCAAACTGTCGTAGCAAAATACTCCAGTTGACTATCCTTGAGTAAGCCCTGAGTTACCTGCACACTTAGCAGATGATTAGCACAGCAAATCAATAGAGAATCAACTATCAGAAATTCAGAGCAGATATCAGTAGCGAATCAGCAGAGAAACAAAACGCAATCAGAACCCTGACAGCGCTTTTGAATTAAAGCTATCAGCTACTGATCGGTCCCCGGACCGATCAGAGTGACTCCTGATCGGTCACCAGACCAATAAGGATGGGTCCAGACCGATCAGGCTCCAGCCTGATCGGTCCCCAGTGAGAAATCAGATATCGCGACTTCTTCGTGATCGATCACCAGACCGATCCCAAGTTGTGGATCGGTCACCAGACCGATCCACCCCTTTGCAGAGTGATTTTCCAGCATCGCAGCCCAAACCCACTGATCGGTCACCAGACCGATCAGGATGTGGCCTGATCAGTCTGGGGACCGATCAGAGCACCTCCTGACCGATCAGGCTCCAGCCTGATCGGTTATAATGAGAAGCTTGCGATAATTGATCGTTCACCAGAACGATCTGAATAGTCTCCTGATCGGTCACCGGACCGATCAGGAGACGATCAGTAGCCTAACAAAGTCACTGTATGCTCCCTGATCGGTCACTAGACCGATCAGACATCATTGGATCGGTCACCAGACCGATCCACGAAGGAATTTCGTGCCAGCTTCCCTGATCGGTCACCAGACCGATCCAGGCAAGGCCAAATCCACTCTAAGTCAAGAGAACGGGCTCCCAGCCTTCTCTGACTCGTGCTCAGTCTCCCGGACCAAGACTCCATGCCGAGTTTCACTCACCGGGACTTCAACCTAGCTTCCTAAGCTAGGACCTGGCTTCACTCACCAGGATTTCATCCAACCTAGCTTCCCAAGCTAGGACCTGGCTTCACAAGCCAGGGTTCCATCCAACCTAGCTTCTCAAGCTAGGACCTCCAACCAAGCTTCTCAAGCTAGGACCTGGCTTCCGAAGCCAGGATTTACACCTAGTCTCACTAGGTATGCCTAGTCCCACTAGGTCTTTTCCACTCCACCTAGTCCCACTAGGTGTGACTAGTCCCCGACCAGGACTTAATCCCAATCATCTCATTAACCTAAACTAAAATCGGTATCAACACCAAAACAACAATCAAGGTCAGACTGCATCAACAATCTCCCCCTTTTTGTTGTTTGACAACCCAATTTTAAGTTTAGGAATTTGAATTCAATTGTCTCAAATTTCAGAATCGTAGGAGAATCAGGATCCTTCCCCTACAACAGTTAAACTCGTAGTAGTCCTAAACTTAACCAAACCACACTCTCCCCCTTTGTCAAACACCGAAAAGGGTGTAGACTGGTTGTTAAGTTTAAACATACTCCCCCTCAAACCTAGGGGTTCTCCCAAAACAAATAGGATATGATTGAATTTTAAAAGTCTATGAACACATATGATAAATGTAAAGCAAGATTAACCAATCATATGCATCATATAAACACGAAATTGACCCACATAAACATAAGATAGTAATTATAAAGCGAAATCTAGTCAAATAATCATAGCATGAACTCATAAGCAAATAGTCAAGCACAACATAAATCCAAAACAGGCAAATGATCTGATGCATAACAACGCATCAAAACACAGTCAAATACAACACCAAGTAATGACAATCAAATCACAAGTTATAACAGTCAAATGCATCATCAAGTCATAATAGTCAACATCAGAATCATCAATCCTCGGGGGGGTCGTCGTCAGATGTATCATCAATAGGTATGATGCTCCCTGGTGCAGTGCTGCTGGAGGGTGCAGCCCAGAAGATGAAGGCTGGTATGGATGACCAGCAGTCCAAGCGCGCCACTCCTCATTCCACGCCTCCTACCGGGAGCGGACCCCAGAGACGTCGGACTCGATCGCTAGCAATCTGCGGTCGTAAGACTGAAACTCAGAGCGGACCTCCTGTCGCCAGAGCTCTGTCATATGAAGACCATGCTGGATCGTCTACTCCAGCTCCGCAATCTGCCAGCAAAGATCTAGATCCGGCTCATAGTGGCCCTCTGCAGCAGCGGGCGGCTCCTGATGAAAAGCCGGTGCTGTGGGTATCTGAACATGGGCCGCCCTAGGTAATTCCCCCAGACCTCTCCTATCCTTCCACCTCAGCCCCTGCGCCGACGATAATGCCAGACTGGGCCAACGCATGTCGGCCAAGTCAGCAATCCTGCCGAACCATCGGCACAATCCTGCCCTGTGACACGTCGATACCGACCGAATGAAGCCAGGCAGTAATGATATGTCCAAATGGCATGTAAACCGTCTGACGGTCGATCTGACTGTAGGTGATAATGGAGAAATAGATGGTCGCTTTGATGTCAAAGTCTAACTGCCTATGCATCCCGTAGAGCATCAAGCAGTGGAATGAGCGAATTTCTGCTAAGGGCTTCGAAGTAATAGGTATCAGACAGTTAGTGATAATTTTAAACAGGACATAATCAGCGGGGGAAAGACTGAGAGCAGCAAATGTGGGAAAATCACCGGCAGGCTCACCGGGACCCCTCGGCCTGGGATGGCCGAAAAAATACTCGTGGATAGAGTCAGGAGTGACTCCATCGAAGGGAACCGGTAGAGGATTTGGAAGATAAAGGTAAAGCGAAAAATCATTATCTGAACGACGACAAGCTAGAAAGTCAGTGAAAGCTGATAAATCAAAATTGAGGTCGATACTGGCCACTCGGGTCCTATATCTCGTACCCTCTCCACTGACCATGTTGTTATAAAATTCAGAGACTAAATCAAAATTTATTGGCCTCTCGAGAAAGAGAATGGATCCTAGCTCGTAGAACTCAATGATCTGGCGTACTGAAGGACAGTGTTCGTAGACAAACGCTTGGTCCACAGTTCGACAAGGTAGGAGTTTAAAGGTTCGACTGTGAAAGAAAAATTTGAAATGAGCATTTTAAAATCTGTCATCCGAAGGAGGTTGGGGTCTAGGAGATGAAGAGGGAGCCCTCGATCGTGAGGTACCCTCAGCCGTTTCTTTACCTCTAGAAGATTTTCTAATGTTGGATAATTTTGATCACGACATTTAAGGGAATCAAATGAAGTCCACCACAAAGCAATGATCAAAAATAAATCAAGATTACGGCATAAAAATTAGATTGATTAAATCGTGATACAATGAAGTGATCAAATATAGTGAAGGTCATGGCACAAAGATGGAACATTGATCACATGAACATCAGGTCACGACACAAAGGAGAAAATGGTGATCGTCACACAGAGATGGGATAGATCAAAAGAAAGTCACGGCACACCACCATTAGGTAAGGGAAGGTCACGACAAAGAATGACAAAAACACACCACAAGTAAACAACATGGTTAGCCACAAGAAGTATGATTTATGGAGTAATCAACACGGTAAACCAAAAGAAATCTTACTTAGGTGTCATTTGCTTGGTCGAGTTGGTTGAGGGAAATACAGACGACCTGGCGCAAGCACTTCAGAAATGAGAGAAGCTTGCTGCTGAGAAGTTCAGACACAACACAAAAGTTGCAGCAAGCTCACGGTTGTGGCTCGCAAGGAAGAGCCGATCCGCAAGAACAAAAGCTACCTTACACCTCGAGACAAATCGCAGGAAGCTTAAGCAGGAAACACTCGAGCGCCAGCTCAAGAACTCACACACAGAGAAGATCGCAGGAAGAGAGCTCACGCGCAGGCAGAAGAGGAAGAAGAGATTTTGGTCGGCTAGGGTTGAGGAATAAGGTGGATACGTGATTAATCGGGTTGGTGGACCGATCACCAACCAAGATTTAATGCGATCGAACGGATCACCGTTCGATCCAGGAACGCCCAGACCGATCAGGATCCAGCCTAATCGGTCTGGCTTGGTCTTGATCGGTCAGGTGACCGATCAGGAAAGCCCCTGATCGGTCTGTGATCGATCAAGGAGCGAACAGTGAGTTTGTGAGGTTTTCTGTGACCCTCCTGATCGGTCGGTGGACCGATCACCACAGGGAGATCGGTTAGTGGACCGATCCAGGCCAACACAGAGAGGTTTCAGTGGGTTATCGCAATTTGGCTTGATCGGTCATTTGGACCGATCAGACCTACTCCTTGATCGGTCCGGTGACCGATCAGGTATCAGGAATTTTTCTGATACAATCAGAAACTTCAGTTTCAGACTTCCCTTCGAGTTCTAATATGATCAATGGAAGATTTTCAATCTTGGAGGTGTTCCCTTGACTATAATTGATCCCTGAACAAGGATCAAAGGTCCTTATGGATTTAACAAATCAATTTGCTCCACCCAAGTGAAGTCAAATTCAATCACAAACATCCATTCAATGTTTAACCAAGTTTGTATCAAGATAAGTCTCCAATCAAGTTTCCTTGATTGGAATGTCCAAGTATGATCATGGAGCCAAATACACATATGTTATGCATTGGTTTCCCCCATACTTGGTCAACTTAATGATTATTATCTCGTTAACCTAATTCCTCAAGGGATGCATTAACATTTTGAGTAATTAGGTTGATCCTAGCATCTCACCCCATTTCTAGCAAACAAAAACATTTTGTTAAACCTTATAGTTTGTGTGAGATGTCCCCAAGTTGCCCAATAATTGTTCCCAACAATTTGAAATGATCATGAAGGGTTTCATATGCTTTTCAATCCTATGAAGCGCGACACATTCTCAATTCCCTTCGCAAGAAGCTAAACTCATTCTCGGGGAGTGGTTTAGTGAAAATGTCCGCTAGATTCGATTTGGACTCTACATGTGAGAGTACAATATCTCCTCTAGCAACATGATCTCTAATGAAGTGGTGACGCACTTCAATATGCTTGGTTCTAGAGTGATGGACTGGATTCTTTATTAGGTTTATCGTGCTTATGTTGTCACACAACACTTGCACACCCTTATAGGTTAATCCATAGTCCTCTAGTGTATGAATCATCCACAACAATTGCGATACACTCTCTCCCATGATGATATATTCTGCCTCAGTCGTGGAGAGAGCAACACAATGTTGCTTCCGACTTGACCAACTAACTAATGATGATTCTAAGAATTGGCAACCCCCAGTTGTGCTCTTTCGATCCAACTTGCACCCAGCATAGTCGAAATCGGTGTAGCCAATTAGGTCAAATGATTCGGTACAGGGGTACCAAAGACCAACTCCAATTGTGCCCTTAAGGTATCTCAAAATTCTTTTAACAACAATTAAATGAGATTCCTTGGCACAGACTTGATACCTAGCGCACATACCCACAGCAAAAAGTATATCAGATCGACTAGCTGTGAGGTATAGCAAACTACCTATCATGCTCCGATATTGAGTTAGGTCAACAGGCTTACCACTCTCATCATTGTCTAACCGTGTGTTTGTAGCCATGAGAGTGGTTACCTCTTTCGAATCACTCATGTTAAATTTTCGGAGCATCTCTTGAGTGTATTTTGATTGATGCACATGGATCCCATCTCGAGTTTGTTTGATTTCAAGTCCAAGGAAGAAAGTCAACTCTCACACTAGACTCATCTCAAATTCACTCTCCATGTGTCTAATAAATTCATTTAAATAGCCCTTATTGTTTGAGCCACAAATTATGTCATCAACATATACATGGGCTACAAATATATTATCACAATCTCTTCGTAGAAATAGTGTAGGGTCTATTTGTCCTCTCACAAAACATTTTTCAATGAGAAATGTCGACAACCGCTCATACCAAGCTCGGGGTGCTTGTTTAAGGCCGTAAAGCGCCTTCTTAAGCTTGAACACGTGGTTTAAAAATTTGGAACTCTCAAACCCCGGAGGTTGTTCGACATAGACCTCTTCTCTTATGAAACCATTTAGAAAGGCCGATTTGACATCCATTTGATAAAGTTTGAAACCACGATGTGCTGCAAATGCAAGCATCAACGAATGGACTCTAATCGTGCCACGGGAGCATAGGTCTCATCGTAATCAAGGCATTCGACTTGACTGTAGCCCTTGACTACTAAGCGTGCCTTGTTTCTTACGATTTCTCCCTTATGGTTCAATTTATTTTTGAAGACCCATTTGGTTTAATAATGGTGGTCTTCTTAGGTCTAGGGACTAAGTCTCATACTTGGCTTCTCTCGAATTGACCTAGTTCGTCTTGCATGGCAATGATCCAATCGGGATCATTTAATGCTTCGTCAATTTTCTAGGTTCAATTTCTGAAATTATGGCAACTTCATTAGCCTCATTCCTGAAGAATGATCTAGTCCTAATCCCATGGTGGATATCTCTAACAATTTGGTCTTCGGGATGGCTAGAGGCTAACCTAGTTTGCCTTGGTGTTGGAGATGCTTCTTGAATGGTGTCACTAGACACAAGCTCAGCCTCAGGATCCGGCTGATCTATGAGTTGTCTAGGCACACCGTCATCAGATTCATCACCACCATCTACAACACTTGAACTTCCATCCAAACTTAGTTTTCTAAGTTCGAATTGAACTCTATCTTCATCTTCTGATTGATTATTTGCTTTTGGAATTTCCTCAAAAACAACATCAGAAGACTCTTCAACTAATCTAGACTTCTTGTTATAGACTCAGTAAGATTTGCTAACGAGGGAGTACCCGACCAGTATCCCTTTATCAGCTTTTGCTGTGAACTTTCCAAGATGGTCCTTGGTGTTTAGAATAAACACCTTACAATCAAACACCCAAAGATGTTTAACTGTAGGTGATTTTCCAAACCAAAGTTCGTGAGGAGTCTTTCATAGAAATCTATGTATGAGGACTCGGTTTTGCACGTAGCAAGCTGTGTTCACAGCTTCAGCCCATAAGTAACTCGGTAAGGAGTACTCATTGAGCATGCTTCGTGCGGCCTCTTGTAAGACCCGGTTCTTCCTCTCTACAACACCATTTTGTTGTGGTGTTCTAAGAGTAGAGAACTCGTGTCTATACCCTCTCTCTTGACAAAACTCTAAAAATCTTTGATTTTGAAATTCGCCTCCATGATCACTCCTAATTGTTTTAATTGTTGATGATTTTTCATTTTCAACTCTTCTACAAAATGAAATAAAAACATCTAGGGTTTGGTCCTTATATTTTAGAAAATACGTTCAAGTATATCTAGTAAAATCATCAACGATCACAAAACAATATCTACTACCATTCAAGGATATAATACTGCTACAATCAAACAAGTCCATGTGAAGTAAATCCAAAGCGGTAGAAGTACTTACAGTGCTTTTACCTTTATGTGCAGATTTCGTTTGCTTACCCATTTGACATGCATCACAAATCTTTTCCTTTTCATACTTGATACTTGGTAAGCCACGAACTAGTCTCTTGTTGGCCAATTTCTGAATATTCTTCATGTTCACGTGTGCTAGTCTCCGGTGCCAAAGGTTAGACTTATCTTCTCTTGACATGAAACACTTAACAAAAGCATTAATAGCACTTTTAAAAGACACTTGATAAATATTATCTACTCTTGTGCCTACTAGTACCGTGTCAAATGTGTCATGTTGTCTAACTAGACATTGACTTGATTGAAAATCAATTGTGTAACCCGCATCACACAATTGACTGACACTTAAGAGATTAAATGTCATCCCCTTGACTAGAAGGACATTCTTAATCCTAAGACATTCGGATATTTGAATGTCTCCTATTCCTACAACCTTAAGACTACCATTGTTACCAAAGGAAACATTACCTCTACTTTTTCTTTGAAGGGTAGTGAATAAGGATCTATCACCGGTCATATGTTTGGAGCACCCACTATCAACGAACCAAGTTGATAGATGCTCCCCCTCAATCACGACCTACACAATACGAAAAATAGAAGATTTAGGTACCCAAATCTTGGACCTAAAGCACCTACTATGCTAGACTTAGGCACCCATGCCTTGACCACTTTCCTTTGAACCCTAGGAGTCTTAAGTGGTCTAACATCAGTCCTAGACATCAAGGAAACAAATGATGGTTCTTTAGGTCGGTAACCAATACCGGCCTTGTTGTAGACAGCCCTTTGTGCATTTAAAATCATATCTAGAGTCTTTGAGCTAGTTGAGAATTTCTCAAGAACACTCTTGAGTCTCTCAACCTCACTCTTCAAAGATTTGTTTTCATCTTCTAACATTTCTACATGCAAATCGTCAATATCTTCATCCTTAGAGGATTTCAAATGTTCTACTTCAACTTTCAATGATTTAACCTTTTCTTTTGACTTTTTCAATAAATCGGTTAAACATGCAATGGTCCTATAATATTTGTCTAGTTCGGGAGAGATTACCTCTTCATCATCCGAAGATGATGAAGTCACGTTTGAGGAGTCCATGGATTCAACACTGCTCACCTCATCTTCAATAGTCATGAGTGCTACATGGCATGTACTTTTCTCCTCCTTCTCCTCTTCTGATGAACTAGAGGACGATTCATCCCATGTGGCCTTCAAGGCCTTCTTCTTCTTTGATTTATCCTCCTTCTTCTTGAGCTTTAGGCAGTCTTTCTTGAAGTTCCCTTTCTTGCTACACTCATAACAAGTAACATTAGACTTATCAATTTTAACTTCACTAGGGTTACCTTTACCCTTGAAGCGCCGGCTCTTCCTCATCATTCTTCTAACAAAGTTGGCCATCTCGGAGGAAGAAGACCCGCTGCCATCCTTCTCGGACTCGGACTCAGATTCGGATGAAGATGAAGAAACCTCCTTCTCCTTCTTCTTCTCCTTCTTCTTCTCTTTCTTCTTGTTGGTCTTTTCCCCTGCAACAAGGGCAATCCCCTTCTCCTTAGGGCCTTTGTTAGCCATCTCGTGTAGCTCCATTTCACAAAATAAATCATCTAATTTTACAATTGACAAATCCTTAGAAACCTTGTAGGCATCCACCATGGATGACCACAAGGCATTCCTTGGAAAAGCTTTTAACACATACCTCACAAGGTCGCGGTTCTCGACCTTTTCGTCAATGGAGTAGAGACCGTTGAGAACTTCTTTGAATCTACTATGAAGTTCACTTACCGTTTCACTCTCCTTCATGGAGAGATTTTGTAGTTCGTTGAGAAACAAGTCCCTCTTGGCTATTCTCGAATCTCGGGTACCCTCATGAAGCTCGATGAGCTTGTTCCACAAATCCTTTGCGCTAGTAAAGGGACCAACCTTGATTAGTTGGTCTTTGTTCATTCCACATTGCAAAGTCACCACCGCCTTCGCATCGGCTTCTCCTTTTCGTGTTTGCTCAGCCGACCAACGTGAAGATTCCAACTCTTTTCCCTCCGAATCTCTTGGAGAGATGAAGCCTTCCTTTATGGAGAACCACATTCCAATGTCGGTCTTGAGGTAGTACTCCATGCGAGACCTCCAATATTGAAAATCTGATCCATCGAAAAAGGGAGGTCGAGTGGTGCTAAATCCTTCTCTCAAAGCCATTCTTGTTGACTCTCGGATGTTAAGCCGCTTGAACAGAGCCCCAAGCTCTGATACCACTTGTTAGTGCTTGGATGACTAGAGAGGGGGGGTGAATGTAGCCAGACACAAATTTCTTTCACTTTTGAAACTCTGCACTTAGGGTTAGTCGCAGCACAGCAGAAGCAATACAAAAACAGAAAGATGCAGAAACTAAACCCTAAACTAAGCATAAGCACTAAACGCTAACAAAGAGGATTTACTAAGTTCGGGGATAACTTGCCCCTACTCCTTGGCATGCCCGTGAGGTGAGCGATCCCTTGATTGTCGACAGATCAAGCCCCGAAAAATTCGGATATCAACTGAACCTCCTTCTCGGTGGAGAAACCTCTCCACAGCAGTTTCAACAAAGATATGAACTTAAGTACAATGAAACAAGGAGGCTTACTGAGCACTAGGAACGAAAGAACACATGAGAACTCCCCACCGAGCTCCACTCAACACAGATCTCACGCAAGAACTCCCTGCTCTTCGTGTCTTCTTGCTGATGGACTCACCAAGCTTCTTGTTTCCTCCAAGTGCTCAAGAGTATGATGAAAGTTGTCGCTCAAGTCATTCACAGTTGCTTGCTCAAAGAGATGGACCAAATCTTGCTGAGACTTCTTCACCACAAGCTCTTAGGTCTCTGCCCAAATCCCAGGTCGCAGGCGCGCCTCTGCAGCTCCCAACTGCTCACCAGCTCATCTGCAATAGCCTCAGCTACTCCTGACCTCCTCTGGACTCACTGAACTCCCTTCAGCCAAGCCCAGGTCAGCTCGTCAGCTTCCCAGCCGTTGCCAGCCCGCGCCAGACGTCCGTTGTAACCTGAGAACAGAAAACGTCCAAACTGTCGTAGCAAAATACTCCAGTTGACTCTCCTTGAGTAAGCCCTGAGTTACCTGCATACTTAGCAGATGATTAGCATAGAAAATCAATAGAGAATCAACTATCAGAAATTCAGAGCAGATATCAGTAGCGAATCAGCAGAGAAACAGAACGCAATCAGAACCCTGACAATGCTTTTGAATTAAAGCTGTCAGCTACTGATCGATCCTCGGACCGATCAGAGTGACTCCTGATCGGTCACCAGACCGATCAGGATGGGTCCAGACCGATCAAGCTCCAGCCTGATCGATCCCCAGTGAGAAATGAGAAATCGCGACTTCTTCGTGATCGATCACCAGACTGATCCCAAGTCGTGGATCGGTCACCAGACCAATCCACCCCTTTGCAGAGTGATTTTCCAGCATCACAGCCCAAACCCACTGATCGGTCACCAGACCGATCAGGATGTGGCCTGATGGTCACCAGACCGATCAGGATGTGGCTTGATCGGTCTGGGGACCGATCAGAGCACCTCCTGACCGATCAGGCTCCAGCCTGATCGGTTATAGTGAGAAGATCGCGACAATTGATCGTTCACCAGAACGATCTGAATAGTCTCCCTGATCGGTCATCAAACCGATCAGGAGACGATCAGTAGCCTAACAAAGTCACTGTATGCTCCCTGATCGGTCACCAGACCGATCAGACATCATTAGATCGGTACCAGACCGATCCACGAAGGAATTCCGTGCCAGCTTCCCTGATCGGTCACCAGACTGATCCAGGCAAGGCCAAATCCACTCTAAGGCAAGAGAACGGGCTCCCGCCTTCTCTGACTCGTGCTCAGTCCCCCGGACCAAGACTCCATGCCCAGTTTCACTCACCGGGACTTCAACCTAGCTTCCCAAGCTAGGACCTGGCTTAACTCACCAGGATTTCATCCAACCTAGCTTCCCAAGCTAGGACCTGGCTTCACAAGCCAGGGTTTCATCCAACCTAGCTTCTCAAGCTAGGACCTGGCTTCCCAAGCCAAGATTTCATCCAACCAAGCTTCTCAAGCTAGGACCTGGCTTCCCAAGCTAGGACCTGACTTCCCAAGCCAGGATTTCATCCAACCTAGCTTCTCAAGCTAGGACCTGGCTTTCCAAGCCAGGATTTCCACCTAGTCCCACTAGGTATACCTAGTCCCACTAGGTCTTTTCCACTCCACCTAGTCCCACTAGGTGTGACTAGTCCCCGACCAGGACTTAATCTCAATCATCTCATTAACCTAAACTAAAATCGGTGTCAACACCAAAACAACAATCAAGGTCAGACTGCATCAACATTCCCGACCAAGTCTTCTTGTCCAATTCCTAGAACTCGATCTTCGTGCCCAACCGTCGGACAGATTTTTGGTGCCCAGCCCTCAGCCAGACTTCGTGCCCAATCCTCGACCAGGACTTTGTGATCAACCCTACAGGTGAAGACTTCATATCTAGCTCAACTAGGACTTTCCTGCACACTTAATAAAACATATCATATCACAATATAAACTTAACTTTGAACCCTTTGTCATTATTAAAACCAGGTTCGATCTGGTGCTTCCGGCATCAACACTTATATCCTAAACCCATTTTCTTAAAGTTTGCTCTTTGACTCCTAATGATCATATCTAGAGTATTGGAGCCAATTTCAAATTTCCTAAGAGTCTTAGTAAGGTTATCTACCTTTTTCCTTAATTCCTTATTTCCTCTTCTAATCATGAGTCATTTAAACATGAAGAGGAGGAAGCATGCATGTCATCTCTAAGTGTCACGGACTCTAATTTTTCATTAAGCATATAAATTTCATTTTTCAAACATTTAATTTTCTTTCTAGCTTTAAATAAATTATCATTGATGCTAGAAATTATTTTAACTAAAGTAGTAGTGGGTAGAGTGTATACTTTACTTACCGAGACGTTCGAATCCGAAGTAGAGCCTCCCCCTTCACTTGAGCTCCCTTCATCTTCACTTGATCTCTTCTCTTCTTCAATTTCGGATGATGTGGAGGTTATATCTTCAATTCCCATTAAAGCAAAATGGGACACATGGTGCTCCTCCTTTTCCGATGATGATGACTCATCCCATGTTGCTTTTAAACTTTGGACCTTCTTCTCCTTTTCTTTTGTTTTTTTCTTTTCTTCTTTCTTCTTTCCTTCCTTTTTCTTCAAAAGAGGACATTCATTTCTCATATGTCCTTCTCCTTGATAATTATAACATATGATCTTCCTTGTTCTACTTTTGCTCCTTGAACTTTTCCTACCATAAGATTTGTAAATTGAAAAATATTTAAAAGCTTTCCTCATTTTTCTTACCATGTAAGCTTCCGCATCACTATCCATGGATGCACTTGATTCTTCCGAATCGGATGAGGAAACCTTCTTCTTTTTACCTTTTTTCTTATTTGTCACAAGGGTTACTCCTCTTGGTTTGTAGACTTCTTCAATTGCTCCTTCAACCCAAGTTTTATGGAGCTCCATGGTTGAGAAGAATTCTTCTAGAGAAGTTTTCTCTAGATCCTTGGATATGTAATATGAGTCTACCATTGAGCTCCAATTTGTGGTTCTTGGAAAGGTATTGATGGCTTTCATCAATATATCTCGGTTAGAGAGTTGCTTACTTACACTTGTTAGTCCATTAAGAATTTCTTTAATTCTATCATGTAAGTTAGATACCTTCTCCCCTTTGTTAAGTTCGATGTTGTTGAGTTGAGATCGGAGAAGGTCTCTCTTTGCCAAGTTTGCTTCCGATGTGCCCTCGTGAAGCTCTACTAGCTTATCCCATAAGTCCTTGGCACTTGAAGATGTTGATGCAGTCTGACCTGATTGTTGTTTTGGTGTTGACACCGATTTAAGTTTGGTTGAGTGAGATTAGAAACCCTGGTGAGTGAAGCCGGACCTGATTTAAGTTTGGTTGAGTGAGATCGGAAACCCTGGTGAGTGAAGCCGGGTCCTAGCAAGTGAAGCAAGGTTGGAAATCCCGGTGAGTGAAGCCAGATCCTAGTGAGTGAAGCTAGGTGAAGAAAATCCTGGTGAGTGAAGCCGGATCCTAGTGAGTGAAGCTAGGTGAAGGAAATCTCGGTGAGTGAAGTCAGGTCCTAGCGAGTGAAGCTAGGTGAAGGAAATCTCAGTGAGTGAAGCCGAGTCCTAGCGTGTGAAGCGAGGTGAAGGAAATCCCGGTGACTGAAGTCGGGTCCTAGCGAGTGAAGGTAGGTGAAGGAAATCCCGGTGAGTGAAGCCGGGTCCTAGCGAGTGAAGTTAGGTTGGAATAAGTCCTGGTGAGTGAAACTGGGCATGAAGTCTTGGTCTGGGGGACTGAGCATAAGTCAGCCAAGTGGCTGGATCGGTCTGGAGTTCGATCAGGGAGTTGGCACGAACTCTGGATAGTGGATCGGTCGATTGACTGATCCAGGATGACTGATCGGTCTGGTGACCGATCAGAAAATGATCAGAATGGTCACAGAATGATCAGAGGATTTCTGATCGGTCAGTGGGACCGATCAGATAAGCTCTGGATCGATCAAGAGGTAGCCTGATCGGTCCAGCATGTGGCTGATCGGTCAGGTTGATTGATCAGCCCTGATTGATCGATCATCCCTAGCTGATCGGTCAGCTGACCGATTAGCCAAGGCTGATCAACCCTTGGCCGGCTGATCAGTCTGCTGATCGGTCTACTGAACCGATCAGCCAAGTGGCTGATCGGTCAGCTGGACTGATCGGTTCTGGCTCGTTCAGCGGCTGAACTCGCCCTGAACTTGCAGTAAGGTATGTGCAAGTTTGTGATCGGTCTAGTGACCGATCAAGCCCTTAGCTGATCAGTCAGTGAGACCGATCAGGCTGTGGCTGATTGGTCGGGAGACCGATCGGGGGTTTTGACCTTGAACTTCCAGTAAACTATCCTGAACTTCTTGTGATCGGTCTGGTGACCGATCCATGATCTCTGATCGGTCAAGGTGACCGATCAGAGCTACACTGGATCGATCAAGCAGGAGCCTGATCGATCAGGCCCACCACTGATCGGTCAGGGGGCCGATCAAAGGCTCAGAACTTTAATTTGAATCACTGTCAGACTTCCTGATCGCTTCTGGTTTCTGCTGATTTCCTTTTGGTACGTGTTGATTTGCTTCGCTAATCACTCTGATGAGTGTGCAGGTGATACAGAGACGATACTAAGCCAAGAAGGAGGGTCAATGGCGACTTTCGCTATGGCAGGTTTGTTTGGTATCATTTTGCAGGTTTCAATGGCTTCGGCGCGGCTGGCGACTGACCTGAGGCTCAGCTGAAGAGGTCTTCAGTAGACTGAGCGCTCAGTGGAAGTCAGTGGGTCAGTGGTGATGAGGCTGTGGTTCAGTGGATGCTGACAAAGTCTGGCGATGATCAGAAGGGAGGCTTAAGAGGAGGGTGGCGAAGCAGAGACAAGGGGGCTTGGCAATTGATCAGAAATCAAACAGACACAACGAGAACAAAGAGCTGAGTGAAGGTTCTTGCGTTAGGGTTGTGCTGTGTTGTGTGTTGTACTCTGTGAAGTTTCTCCTTCGCACTTTCTATGCCTGTGCTTAAGGTTCCATCTGTATGTTCTTTCTCGTGGTCTCCTGTACTCAACTTATACATTTCTGAGATTTGTGGAGAGGTTACTCCACCGAGAAGGAGTTTTGATTATCCGGATTTCCGGGGCTTGATCTACCGATGATCAAGGGATCGACCACCTCACGGGCATGCCAAGGAGTAGGGGCAAGTTATCCCCAAACCTTGTACATCTCTGTGTTAGCGTCTGGATTGTCCATTCTCTCTTTCTGTATTTATGTTCTGCTTTCTTTCTGTATTGTTTCCGCTGCTAACCCTAAGTGTAGAAAGAAAGTGAAGTAGTTTTTAAGTGGGTGGCTATTCACACACCCCCCCCCCCACCCTCTCTAGTCATCTAAGATCCAACAAGTGGTATCAGAGCCTGGGGCTCTTTCCAACGGTTTAACACCCGAGAGCAAAGAAGGATGGCTTTGAGAGAAGGCTTCAGCACCAACAGACCCCCATTTTTTGATGGAGCCGACTTCCAATATTGGAGGTCAAGAATGGAGTATTATCTGAAAATCGATATTGAAATGTGGTTTTCAGTCAAGGAGGGATTCACCCCTCCGAAGGATGCTGAGGGCAATGAACTCGACTCTTCAAGGTGGTCAGCCGAACAAACCAGAAAGGAAGAGGCTAATGCTAAGGCTGTGGTCACCCTGCAGTGTGGGATGACCAAGGAATAACTTATCAAGGTTGGTCCTTTCACAAGTGCCAAGGATATGTGGAACGAACTTATTGAGTTTCATGAAGGCACTAGAGATTCCCAGATAGCAAAGAGGGATCTCCTACTCAATCAACTCCAGAACCTCACCGTGGAAGAAAATGAAACTGTAAGTAAGCTTCATGGTCAGTTCAAGGAAATCCTCAACAGTTTGCACTCAATCGATGAGAGGGTAGAGAACCGGGACCTTGTAAGGTATATACTTTAATCTTTTCCTAGGAATGCCTTGTGGTCATCCATGGTGGATGCCTACAAGGTATCTAAGGATCTTTCCATTGATAAATTAGAAGATTTCTTTTGTGAAATGGAATTACATGAGATCGCTAACAAAAACCCAAAGAGAAGGGTATTGCTTTTGTAGCATGGGACAGAAGAAAGAAGAAGAAGGAAAAGGAAGAGGAGAAAAGCATCTGTCACATAGCTTTCATGGCACTAGAAGATTCGAACATGGAGAGTGGAGACGAATCAAGTAATCCTTCAACCACGGCTTCATCATCTTCAAATGATGAAGAGGTAATCACTCCCGAGTTAGATAAATGTTATAGAACTATTGAATGTTTAACTACCTTGCTTAAAAAATCTAAGAACAAGGTAAAGTCATTGAAATTAGAAGTAGAATAATTGAGAACCTCCAATGATAATGATGTAGATGATTTGCATGTTAAGGTTCTTGAGGATGAGAACAAGGCTTTGAAGAGTGAAGTTGAAAATTTCAAGAATCTTCTTGAGAAATTTTCAAATAACTCTAAAACCTTGGATATGATCTTCAATTCTCAAAGAGCGGTCTACAACAAGGCCGGTATAGGTTACCAACCTAAGGAACCGAGCTTCACGTCATTAATGTCTAGGACCCAATTTAGATCACCAAATGCTTCTAGGGTTCAAAGAGTTAGCAAGAAAATGACCAAGGCATGGGTGCCAAAAACTTACATCATAGGTTCATTAGGTCCCAAGGTGTGGGTACATAAATTATCTATCTTTCGAATTGTATAGGTATTGGTTGAGGGGGATCATCTATCAACATGGTTTGTTGATAATGGGTGCTCCAAACACATGATCATTCCTAGTTGGGGATGTGCTTATTATGATATCATTTCCCCCGCTTAATGGATAACTATGTACTACCTATAGGAATTAGTTTTCATCTCAAATTTAGGTGATTGGATTTAAATTAATGGAAATCAAAAATCCCATACACAACACAGATACATGGAAAATTTTTAGACAGATACATGAATTTTATTTTAGACAGATACATGAAAACTCTTTCCCTTTTACTCTATTCTCAATTCAGATGCTTGAGAATTGGAACTTTATGGTTTAGACAAACCTTAACTTGGGACTAAGAATTATCCAACTTAATCCAATTTTGGAGAATTATCAATAGAATTGAGAATTAGGTCTTTGGTTAAGACAATCTTGGAACCATAAACTTGATACAAACTTAGGACTATGGATTAAATTAGGTTATCAAATTTGGATGGAACATACTGATATAAACCTGATCATTCCAAGAGCATACTTGGAACATACTTGAACATCCATTGTTTTTGGTACAACCTTGATTCAAATTTGATACAAGCCTATTTTAAGATTTCAATCCGTAAGGAAACAACCTCTCTTGATTGATGATGTGGAGAAATACAATTTTGGTTAAGGGAACCCTTTAGAATAAAGTATTTAAATCTGCTTGTATTAGAGTTTGAATGTTTCAGAAATTTTTCTGAAATCTGGTCCACAGACCGATCAGGCCTCATCCTGAACGGTCAAGGCGACCGATCAGGGCTCTCTCTGTTCAGTCCATATACAGATCAGGGCTCTCGGTTCACAGACTGATGTATTTTGATGAGCTCTGACTTATGACTATTATTTGATAGTGTCTTTTGACTATGCGGTTGATGACAGTATGCCTATTTGTTTCGGTGTTGCTTCAGTCATCAGCCCTATTTGATTCCTTAGTTTATTGACATATGATGCATATACATTGTTCATGATACATTTATGGTATATGTTTTTCAAAAATTATTCTTCGTCTTTATTTCGATTTGGGGAGAGATCCTTATTTAAGGGGGAGTTGTTTAAACTTAATAACCAGGCTACACCCTTTTTAGTGTTTGACAAAGGGCTTTGAGAGAAGGCTGGTTATTAAGTTTGATACCTTCTCCCCTTTGTCAAGTTTGATGTTGTTGAGTTGAGATCGGAGAAGGTCTCTCTTTGCCAAGTTTGCTTCCGATGTGCTCTCGTGAAGCTCTACTAGCTTATCCCATAAGTCCTTGGCACTTGAAGCGATCCCAATCCTTGTTACCTCTTATTGGGAAAACACACTTAGTAGATGGTGCAAAGCTTTTGAATTTGCTAGATAATCGTCCCTTTGCTTCTTGCTCTATCTTATTTTTCAAGTAGCTTGTTCTTTTGATCCCTAGGCACTTCAAAATCATTTTCCATTATTAACATAATATCAAAATTGGTATTGAATAACATCTCCATCCTCTTCTTCCACCAAGAGAATTCTCCTTCAAATTTTGGTGGTTAGATGTGTGAGCCGACCATTTTGATGAATATGCTCTTCTAGGCGGTTAGTCCAATTGAAGGCAACCTTGCCCTCTGATGCCACTTGTTATGGATCGATGAACCGGCTAGAGGGGGTGGTGAATTACTCAATTCCCCCAAATCGATTAATTCTTCCTACATGGTTAGTGCGCAAGCGGAAATGCAAACTACAATTAAAATCAATGCTAACACTTAACCTCTTACATGGTTCATAGATTGCTTGCTCCTACTCCACGGCGTGTCCTTGAGGTGGGCAAACCTTGATCCTTTGGTGGATCAATCCCCGACAATCTCCGGCTAGAGATCACTCCTTCTCGGTGGAGTGCAATCTCTCACAAAGTCTCTCTTCTTTTTACAAGATTGAAACTAGGGTTTGAGAAAGAGAGAAGGCTTGAGAGCTTGAGCACTTGAGCAATAGGATTTTACACACAACACAGCTAACCCTTCTCAAGTCTTAAGCTCCTCTTTAAATAGAGGAGAGAGCTGTTAACAAAATAGCTCAACCCCGACACCAGTCGATTGCCACCAGGACTAGTTGACTAGTGTCTAGCCAACGGCTAGTCTAACAACTAGAATTCGAACAGACCAATCGACTAGTTCCCATACCAGTCGACTGCTACATGCTCTTCAACCTCACAGAAAGATCAGTCGACTGGTTCCCTTACCAGTCGACTGCTACAGTTCACTCTCAACAGTGCCAGTCGACTACTTCCCTTGCCAGTCGACTGCCCAGCTTACAAGCTCACTCTCAACCTCTCCGGAGTTCATCCTTCGCGTATGCCTTGAAATCCACTTCCTCGGCTTACCCCTTGAAGTTTTCTTCCTTCATCTCTCATCCCTTGGATGCGCACACAAGCCCGCGACTTATCTCCATGTCATCCTTCGCGTATGCCTTTGAAGTCTACTTCCTTAGCTCGCCCTTTAAAGTCCTCTTCCTTCGGCTCTCGTCCCTTGGATGCTTCACTCCATTATTCCTCATGTGTGGTTCACCAAGATCTGCATGACTCAAATACACATCAGATCAATTTAAAAACCTAACTTAATCATATTGACACACATCAAAACTCATGATCTATCCAATCAAACTTGGGTCGATTGCACCAACAGTTGCTAGTGTGCGAGCAGCTATCCTGTTGTGTCACACTCGACCACTCATGGGTAGTTGGATGTTAGAGTTATAGGTAAGCAGTTGACACCCTCACCGTTAATTTTTAGGGATAGCAAAGCTGTTGGTGACTCCACCTTTTTCTGGGGTTTTAGAGTAGTTAGTTCCCCAATATTCTGTCCACTCAACCACTTATAGTAGTGGTAGTTGTTGGAGTGCATACAGTTGTCACAGCCCAACCCACTTGACTTTACGGATGTGATGTGATGGCGTCTTAACTGTTGAGGCAATCGGCCCTTAAATGATTGGAAGATCATGGTTTTGATGTGTGGGCGAATAGGTTTAAGGTTAGAGTGTTATGTTGTATTTGATGTGTGTGATTGAGTTTGCAGGACTTGGAGAATCACACATGGTGGACATATCCGAGGGACGAGAGCCGAGGGAGGAGAGCTCCAAGGGCAAGCCGGGAAGTGGACTTTAAGGGCACACGTGAAGGGTGGCATGGAGGCAAGCCAAGGGAAGGCTTGCGTGCGCATCTGAGGGACGATAGCCAGAGGAAGAGGACTTCAAGGGGTGAGCCAAGGGAGCAGACCTAAAGGCACACGCGAAGGAGAAGGTCCGGAGTGGCTGGAACTAAGCTGGGAGGCAGGGCAGTCGACTGGCCTGGAGGCAGTCGACTGCCAAAACCCACAGAAAGTTTGCGGCCTCGGACCAGTCGACTGGCCTTGGGGCAGTCGACTGGTATACCCCGAAACTAGCCGTTGGCTAGCTGTTGGCTAGCCGTTGGCCAGCAATTAATGTTGGGCTAGTCGACTGCCCTTGGGGCAGTCGACTGGTGCGGGGCTGGACAGACTGCGAGTCTGTCCTTTTCACCTATAAAAGGAGCACCTGTTTGCACGTGTACGGTACGGTTCCGTACAGTAACGAGGTGCTACCCAACTGAAAAGTGTTCTTGCTTCCTCTCACTCAATTTACTTCATTCTGTAAAGACGAAGATCGCCGTTGTAAAGGTTTCTCCACCTGAAGGAGTTTTTCATAGTGAAAGTTGTGCTCACGGCGTGGATCCCTGGATTAGTCACCCATCTGGGTGGATACCAAGTAAAATACTTTTGTTAGCATTGTTTCATTTTCCTTTACATATTATTTCCGCTGCGCTAACAATTCTGTAGAGATCGAAACGATCCGAAAAAGTGCATTCACCCCCCCCCTGCACGCCTTAGACGATCCTTCAGTTGGTATCAGAGCCGGTGCGTTTTGGAAGATCTAACAGTCAACCAGAACAATTGTGATGGCGTTTCAAGAGGGATACTCAACCGCACGACCTCCGTTCTTCGATGGGAACGACTTCGCCTATTGGAAAGGTAGGATGCAATACTATCTCATGAATGATATTGAAAATTGGATAAGTGTTGCAGATGGCTTCGAGGCGCCCGTCGATGAAAGAGGAGACCCAACACCGATGAGATCATGGTCAAAGGAGGTGATAAAAAGGGCGCAATCAAATGCCAAGGCCACCACCACATTACAATGCGGGCTCTCGAATGAGCAACTGAACAAGGTGGGGTCGTTCAAGAGCGCCAAGGAACTATGGGACAAGTTGGTGGAGTTGAACGAGGGGTCAAACGAGTCCATAAGAGCAAAGAAGGACTTGCTAGTGGCCCAACTGCAATCCCTTTCCATGAAGAGCAACGAAACCGTCAGCCAGCTACATGGAAGGGTGAAAGAAGTGATAAATGAGCTCCATGTGATTGGAGAGAAGATAGAGAACCGGGATATCGTCAGGTACGTTCTACAAGCATTCCCAAGAACCACCTTGTGGGCATCCATGGTTAATGCTTACAAGGTATCAAGGGACTTATCTTTAGTTAAATTAGATGATTTGTTTTGTGAATTTGAACTGCACGAGTAAGCTAACATTTCAGCCAAAGAGAAAGGTATTGCTTTTGTTGCAGAAAAGGAGAAGAAGAAGATGGTCTACTCATCTTCATCAGATTCAGAGGAGTCAAGCACCTCTATGGATAGTGACCAAGAGGCCTTCATGGTAAGAAAATTTCGTAGAGCATTTAAAAGTTTATCTAACAAATCCTATGCTAGGAAAGGGGCCAAAGGTAAGAGTAAGGCCAAGGAAATAATCTGCTACAACTGCCACTAAGAGGGACATATGAAGAACAAGTGTCCCCAATTGAAGAAAAGGGATGACAAGAAGGAAGAAAAGAAGAAGAGTGACAAGAAAAAATCAAAGGGAAAGGAGAAGGGTGCCACCAACCTCAAGGCGACTTGGGATGATCCCTCATCCTCAGAGGAAGAAGAAGAGCAAGTCTCCCACTTTGCTCTTATGGCATAAGATCACTCAGACTCATCGGATGATGAACGAAGCTCAAGTAGCGAAGATGAGAGCTCCTCCACTTCATCATCAGAGTCAGAAGCGTCGGTAAGTGAGGTATACCACTTACCCTCTTCTACTTTAGTGAAGATAATTTCTAGCACGAACATGGACTTAGCTAAGGCTAGAAGTAAAGTTAAGGATCTAAAAGAACAAATTGTCATACTTAGAGTAGAAGCTACTAGACTTAAGGATTTGCATGCTAGTTCTACCTCTTCATATGTTTCACACCTTGAAAATGAAAATAAGGAATTAAGGAAACAAGTAGATGACCTCACAAAGGCCCTTAGGAAATTCCAAGTGGGATCTAGTAACTTAGATATGATCATCAACAGTCAAAGGGCTGTGTACAACAAAGTCGGGTTGGGTTATAGGCCTAAGACCAAGGAGGTATCATTTGTTTTACTTACTGGTAGGATTGGTGCATCTAGGAGACTAGGAGCTAGGGGAACCACAAAGAAGGCATGGGTACCTAGGAGATTTCTAAATGATGCTTATGGATCAAAGATATGGGTACCAAAAGAGTATGTTTTCCATGTTGTTTAGGTAAAGGTGAAGGAGGCCCCAACTATATGGATAGTAGATAGTGGATGCTCAAGACACATGACCAGGGATGTAAGCAAGTTCACCATTATTAGCTACCTAAGAGAAGGGACGGTCTCCTTTGGGAATAGTGGAAAGTTGAGAATCATTGGTAGGGGCACAATTGAGGTATCTCCCACCATTTCCATACATAAAGTACTTTTAATCAAAGACATGAAATTCAATTTATTAAGTGTAAGCTAATTATGTGATGCCGGTTTTAAAGTTGAATTTTATGCTAGAAAATGCATCATTAGACATAATGAATCAAGTGATACCATATTAGAAGGATTTAGAGAGGCGAATTTATACTATCTTGATCTATCTTATGCTACTAACAATGTTGTTAAGTGTCTCATGTCTAAAGAAGAAGAAGGGTGGTTGTGGCACCGGAGACTTGGACATGTCAACATGAGAAGCATTGCAAGAGTGGATAAGGAAGAATTGGTGAAGGGGCTCCCAATGATCAAGTACGAGAAGAACAAGTTGTGTGATGCATGTCAAGAGGGTAAGCAATCAAAAGCACCACACAAAGGTAAAACTCTAATCACCACCTCCTTACCTTTAGAACTTCTGCATATATATTTATTTGATTGTCATAGTACTCCCTCACTTGTAGGGAGTAAGTATTACCTAGTAATAGTAGATGATTTTTCTAGGTTTACATGGGTCTATTTCTTGAAACATAAGGATGATACCCTAGAGATCTTCATAGGATTTAGTAAAAGGGTAGAAAACGAAAAGAACATCAAAATAAACCGAATTAGGAGTGACCATGGTGGGGAGTTCCAAAACGCAAATTTCACATAATTCTATGTTGAAAATGGGTACAAGCATGAGTTTTCATGCCCAAGGACTCCTCAACAAAATGGGGTAGTTGAGAGGAGAAACCGAGCCCTACAAGAAGTTGCTAGGACTATGCTTAATGCATATTCCCTTTCTAGCTATTTCTGGGCCGAAGCGGTTAACACCGCTTGCTATATCCAAAACCGAGTCTTGGTATATAGGTTTTTAGGAAAAACACCTTTTGAACTTTGGAATGGAAGGGTACCACAAGTCCACTATTTTAGGGTCTTTGGATGTAAAGTCTACATCTTAAATACCAAAGATGACCTAAGAAAATTTGAGTCAAAAGCTGATGAAGGGATTTTAATAGGGTACTCCTTAACTAGTAGGGGTTATAGAGTGTACAACAAGAGAACAAAAGTGATTGAGGAGTCCTCGAATGTTAAATTTGATGAAACAACTAGTACCTACCCTAGGAAGGCCTCAATTGATAAAGACATAGAAGAGGTCCAACCCCTTGCCCAAAGAATCCAAGACCTACTTTTGGAGGGCAATGATCAAGGGGGAGTAAGAGGTACTCTAGAGGATGAGGAAGAAGGAGTAAATGAACCTACAACCTCTAGGCCCTTGAGACATCACCATGATCACCCTATTGACCAAATAGTAGGTGATGTAACTCAAGGAGTAAGGACAAGGTCCTACTTTAGAGATCAAACTAGTCAAATAGCTCTAATCTCCCAATTGGAACCCAAGTCCATTGATGAAGCATTGGGAGATGTTGATTGGGTTTTAGCCATGCAAGAAGAGCTAAATTAATTTGAGAGGAGTGAAGTTTGGGAGTTAGTTCCTAGGCCCAATGATTGTACTATTGTAACCACTAGATGGGTGTTTAGGAACAAACTAGATGACCAAGGTAAAATCACTAGGAACAAGGCTAGATTGGTAGCTAGGGGGTTTAACCAAGTTGAGGGACTAGATTATGATGAAACTTATGCCCCCGTAGCTAGGTTAGAATCAATTAGAATTCTACTAGCTTATGCCGCTCACATGGGTTTCACACTCCACCAAATGGATGTGAAGTCGGCATTCCTTAATGGGATCATTAAGGAAGAGGTCTATGTAGAACAACCCCCGAGGTTTGAGGACCCTAACTATCCAAGACACGTATATAAATTAAGAAAAGCCTTATATGGATTGAAACAAGCTCCCCGGGCTTGGTATGAAAGGCTTTCTTCATTTCTAGTGTCTAAGGGGTTTAGGAGAGGAACAATTGACCCTACATTGTTCCTAAAATCTAAGGACAACGAGATATTTGTTGCCCAAGTCTATGTAGACGATATCATTTTTGGGTCAACAAATAATGACTTCCTACAAGAATTCATCAAGTGTATGGAAGATGAATTTGAGATGAGTCTTGTAGGAGAGTTAACCTTTTTCTTAGGCCTTCAAGTTAAGCAAACTAATGAAGGTACACACGTCTTTCAAATCAAATATGCTAAGGAGATGTTAAAGAAATTTGGTTTACAAAATGCTAAGGTAGCATCTACACCCATAGGAACCAATGTGAAAATGGATAGTGACATTGAAGGGAAAATGTAGACTCTAAACAATATAGGAGCATGGTTGGTAGCCTCCTATACCTAACCGCTAGTAGACCCGACATACTTTTTGCGGTAGGTATGTGTGCAAGGTATCAATCTTGTGCCAAAGAGTCCCATTTGGTTGTAGTCAAGAGGATCTTAAGATATATAAAAGGGGCCCTTAATGTCGGACTTTGGTATCCTAGAACCCCTAGTGTTGACCTAATTGGATACACCGACTCGGACTATGCGAGTTGCAAGTTAGATAGGAAGAGTACAAGTGGAGGGTGTCAATTCCTTGGGTCTTCCTTAGTTAGTTGGAGTAGTAGGAAACAACCATACGTTGCCCTATCAACAACGGAAGCGGAATTTGTGGCAATGGGTGGGTGTGTTTCCCAACTCCTTTGGATCATGCACACCTTAGAGGATTATGAGCTACATTACACCAAGGTCAAAGTCTTGTGTGATAATGTAAGTACAATCAACCTAACTAAAAACCTGGTTCACCATTCTAGGACAAAACACATTGAAGTAAAACATCACTTCATTAAAGACTATGTGGCAAGGGGAGACATAGAACTACACTATGTTGAATCCAAGTCGAACCTAGCCGATATCTTTACCAAGCCTCTTCCGGAATCGGAGTTCACATCCTTAAGAAGAGGCCTTGGAATGTGTTTTGAGGAAGTATAGGATGAACTTGGAGACATTAGCTTTGAATAAGGGTGCTTGATCCATTAGGGTGATACATTTGGCTCACTTGTGCTTGTGGCACATTGTTGAACCATTAAAAGTATCAATATATGAAAACTAGACCAACTATGGGGAAGACAAGTGTTTAATCAATGGGTACTTTGCCTAAAGATCATAGTTGGACATTTTAAACTTTTGAAAACCATTTTATGTCTTACATACTTTGTCATGCTTTTAGAATTCATATGATTGCATAATTGGTTTCAAAGTTTGATACAAAATGTAGTGGTTTTCAAAGATTTTGGATTTTTGTCAAAAGTCATGCATGTTTGAAATTTTATATGGTTTAATATTTTTCCCTGATAGAGTATAATATTTCAAACATGTATGCAAAATTTTACAATTTTTAAAATTTTCTGGAAGTTTCTGAAATTCGGCAGAAAAGCTGAAAAATCAGACTGATGGAGTATCAGTCGACTGCCCCATGGGCAGTCGACTGGCACGCCTGTTTTCAGCCACTGTGAGAAATTTCAGAAATTCCATATTCTCACATTTGATGTCATAGGGTTTGGTTGCTTGAGGCAATCATTTTGATGGTGTCAAAGGGGGAGAATGGTGGTTTAAGTTAGAATTTTGACTTGAATGATGGTTTAAGGCTTTCTTTCTAACTTAGAACTTGAATGTTTAAAAATGGAGAAGACATGGATTAAGGGGGAGGTACCTCTTAGGTTCTGATATGTCTTATATTTTTAACATATTGTTGTTGTTAAGTGGAAACTTAACTTGGATTATGAGTAGAATTGAAAATGGGAAGAAGACATAGATTAAGGGGGAGGTTACCTCTTAGGATGTCTTAATTTTCAATTGTTATGTTATGTTTTGTTATTGCTATTGTGGTTGTTGTTTATCTCTAACTTAAACATATTTCCACACATCAAAAAGGGGGAGATTGTTGAGGCAATCGGCCCTTAATGATTGGAAGATCATGGTTTTGATGTGTGGGCGAATAGGTTTAAGGTTAGAGTGTTATGTTGTATTTGATGTGTGTGATTGAGTTTGCAGGACTTGGAGAATCACACATAGTGGACATATCTGAGGGACGAGAGCCAAGGGAGGAGAGCTCCAAGGGCAAGCCGGGAAGTGGACTTCAAGGGCACACGTGAAGGGTGGCATGGAGGCAAGCCAAGGGAAGGCTTGCGTACGCATCCGAGGGACGATAGCCAGAGGAAGAGGACTTCAAGGGGCGAGCCAAGGGAGCAGACCTGAAGGCACACGCGAAGGAGAAGGTCCGGAGTGGTTGGAACTAAGCTGGGAGGCAGGGCAGTCGACTGGCCTGGAGGCAGTCGACTGCCAAAACCCACAGAAAGTTTGCGGCCTCGGACCAGTCGACTGGCCTTGGGGCAGTCGACTGGTATACCCCGAAACTAGCCGTTGGCTAGCCATTGGCCAGCAATTAATGCTGGGCCAGTCGACTGCCCTTGGGGCAGTCGACTGGTGCGGGGCTGGACAGACTGCGAGTCTGTCCTTTTCACCTATAAAAGGAGCACCTTTTTGCACGTGTACGGTACGGTTCCGTACAGTAACGAGGTGCTGCCCAACTGAAAAGTGTTCTTGCTTCCTCTCACTCAATTTACTTCATTCTGTAAAGAGGAAGATCGCCGTTGTAAAGGTTTCTCCACCTGAAGGAGTTTTTCATAGTGAAAGTTGTGATCGCGGCGTGGATCCTTGGATTAGTCACCCATCTGAGTGGATACCAAGTAAAATACTTTTGTTAGCATTGTTTCATTTTCCTTTACATATTATTTCCGCTACGCTAACAATTCTGTAGAGATCGAAACGATCCGAAAAAAGTGCATTCACCCCCCCCCCCTCTGCACGCCTTAGA